>JWHW01028639.1:126191-136394 GCA_000931545.1 Papilio glaucus | reverse complement strand
TTGATTATCCACTCCATTCGTTGTCTTATCCTTCGAGACGACGTTAATGTCTAATCGCTTCCGCTCGTGCGATGTAGACACACCCTTGCTTTCGGCGCGCTGCGCCGCGCGGCGAGAGCGTGCCGTCAGCGCTGCCTCCCCGCTGCCCGCAACGGTCTCCGTCACACTCGGTGATGTTGATACACTAGAAGTCGCAGCGCTCCCTTTCTTCGTGCCGTCCACGGCCGCTACAAGTTTGTCCACTTTAATCACTAAATTTCCAATTACCCTCTTCTGTTCGCTAATCACTGCAAAATTTTTTTCGATCAGCTGTTTTTGATCTTCTATTTTCTTAGTTTGCGATTTAATAAAAACCAATTGCTCGTTAATTTTTGTCACCAACGACGCCACTGTCTTAGATAAATCGCGTACAACAGCTTGCAGGTCGGAAGCGGACATTTTTCCCGAGAAATGGAATAAAATATACGGACGTAATAAACTCGTTCTTGCGCGCGCGCTGTACTTTACTATTAAAATACGCTTTAGCTAAAAATAGCAAATTCAGCGCACTACGCGGAAACTTGTAGTTTTTTTTATTTGTATATTTATACAGTGTCATAAATCAATGTCGCTTGGTACAATGTCACACTCAGAAATAGTTTTAGCGGTTGCAGATAGACACTATTTAGGCTTCCAAAACACATGCGGCTTTAAGTATGAAGTCGTAATTTACAATTCTTTCCTTTTTGTTTTTTTTTTAATTAATAATAACCTACTTCAACTAAAGTGACTTGACTTTGTTGCTACTGACGGACGAATTCTAAGGAACCTTTTGAAATGTAATTCCACAGTAGAAAAATAAGCAGCGATTGATAATATTAGTGCTACAATCAATCATATTGTATACTATAGATATGTTATAAGCTTACAAAATCACCGGTCTAAAGTGTTCCAGGCAGTCACAACAACAAACGTCGAATGGTATGAAAAGGATAGGTAGCGTAATTAAAATAATAAGAAAAAAGAGGAAAGCCAGTGTAAATCACTTCCTAACCGTCACCCTGCGTGGCGTGAACTAAAGAAAAAGAATCCCAATTAGGTCGTTTTCGAGTTTTCATTTTCGCTCGCTAATAACATATCTGCTACTTTTTTGTATCACATTCATTGGCTGCAATGAGGTCTTTTGATTTGCTAATCGTAGTGCTACTATCAATCGGCTTTTCCCTTAACTTAAATATCTGGAAGTCACAGAATTCCACCGTGAAATTTATGAATTTGGATTCTTTGTCGATTAACGTCTGGTAAACTTCTTGTTATTCCGTTGGACGATTATTTGCTATCGTAGTTCGTGTGCGGCCGACCTTAGAAACACGTGCTACAACTTCCGCTACTTTTATCATAAAATACTTTTAGAATTATTGAAATTTAAAAAATATGCAATTAATGGAATTATATATATATATTCCTTAATGAATGTCGGTATGAAAATATTTTAACATAATGTAAGTTCACCTTAAACTAAAATAATTTTAGTTGTATTTTCTAATATACCGACAAAAATACATACAACATTACCTTTCGGAGACAAATAAATCCTTCAAGAAGCGAGTCTATCTTTTCCTTAAAGGCCCGCAACGCATCTGCAGTTCCTCTGGTGTTGCAGGTGTCCATGGGCGACGTTGATCACCACGGTGTTCCCGCCGCTCGTTTGCCCCCTTCTTTTATAAAAAAATAAAAAAAAATAGGCGGGTAGATTGATTTTAATAACCGACAATACACATAAACAACAGATGTAGATGCAAGGAAAAAAGATGAAGAGAATTGAGATTGTATCGATATATGTCGATAAGCATCACTGAACATCTCATATTTTGTTTCTTTCTCCTTATTCGTATTCACATCAGATATAGTGACCATGTTTATTGGCAGCGATGATAGTTTAATATCAGGTTATCAATACCAGTATTCTCCCTTTTCCCTTCTTCATCATAAATAGGTGATCCATTAAGATCACAATGCGCGCATTCTCCGTTGGCCGCGCCGCGGTGACCAGACGCGTCTATTTCGAAACTTTCTAATACCTAGTTCATCAACGAATTCATTATGTCGTAAAATAGCGTGCGCGAGACCGAAATATCGTGGGGCTCGTAAAACCGCTCGTAAAGATGTTTGTTTACTAATTCGAGTGGGGCAGGTGGGGCGGCCGCGCACGCGAGGGATGCTGTTAATAATATATTATGATGGTGTTTCACTGGCCGCGCCGTGACATATTGGAAAATGTCTTACGTCCCTCTGATTAAGAGGTTATTCATACATTCCTCTGCTAAGCTGTATATATCTTTGGCAATCAAACATTTGACGATTTAGTGTTAGAAAAATAACAGATAGAAAAATATTATCGACCAATGTATCCTTTACGAGAACTTCTTAATAGTCACCGATTCAATAGATATCGTAGTGTTTTGGTCACATCACTTGACTACTGTAGTCTCGATTTTTCAGATTACTCTCGACAATCAGGGGTCGGTCAGAACTATAATACTATCTTAAGAAGTTATTGCTAGAATTCTGTCATAATCTGCTCAGCCACTGAGCGTTTGAAATCATCGCTCAGAGCCTTAACAGTATGTCACATTTTTGAATTTTATGTAAAAACTTGAGTGCGTAAGTACGTCCGTTGTGGCCGAATATATTTAGAGTTTTACGACAGCGGGTATAGTCGTAATATAAAACAAAGACAGTGGGCGGAACGCCGCGAGTGATAGTGTAAAGTCGGTCGTTAATAAGTAACAGGCGAAGTCGGCGCGGGCCTCCAAATTGCCTCCTCCGCAGGTCACAACTTTTAATGAGGCGAAATTCCCCGTCGGACTCGATTCACGTCGCTGTCGCCGTCGCCGTCGCTTTAACGCAACCTGTTCGTTAGCGCAAAAACGGGCCACGCTAACGCGCGATTAGAATACACCCCCGATGCCGGAGACACACCACGAACCAATAATATTCTTATTTCTCGTCAATTCTCGCATCTTAAACATATTTGCTGAACAGCAAAGGAAAGTGACAAGTTGTCAGCGTCATTTTTTTCGCTCTATTACGACGTGGTTATCTTTAAAAGAAGAGTGAATAGGGTCTATCCTTCGATCACCGCGTATCAGGTGGTCTGGTCAAGCACTACGATATTGAAAATACATATATTTTTGTGAACAAAATTGTATCACAAGCGAGCTTATGAATTCTAGTGTCCGACCAAAACTGAAACGTTTTCGGACATGCTGAAATTTGTATTATTTTATGCACTTCTTTAATAGGAGATATTAAAAAAGTAATATTTCATATTTAGTGGTATTGGTTTGGAAATACCGCTAGAGACAGATCATTCCACAAGGTGATTGTGTGAATACTTATGTAAACCGCGTTAAATAAAATTAAACAAAAATTGAAGTAAAATACAAAGTAGTTATATATTTTTTTTTGCTATTACTCTCCCGAGCGACGAGCGATAATTTACGAACACAGAGTTTCAGTGCTGCCAAAGATTCGGTAAAATTTGGGCCGAAACCAAAACTCTACTTAAACCGATTATATTATAATTATGTATAGAATCTGGAAAAATTGCGAAGTACTTTGCTATATGACTTTTTCATGTACTCATTTGCGCAAAATGTGTATTGAAATAATTAAAGATAATTGGTAATATTTTCAAATTAGATGACTCTCCTCTCATAGCTGACTTCATCTTTTATTCGATATCATATTGCTCGTTATTTATTCATAAGAAAACGAATGAAATATTTACAAATTTTCTTGAAAAGAACTGATTACGTCTTCCTAGTATTCGTATAATCTTAATAGAAATGAGAAAAAAATTCAACAAATCTTTATTTCATAACTTCAGTATAAGAATTTTTATTAGAAAACATTAGTAGTATCATAAATTGTACTTTAAACATATTGAGTTAAAATGTAGTTATCTATAATTTTATTATTTTGCGTCAGTCGAGCAAGGATTTCCTGATCAACCACACGTCAATGTGCGCAATTGGAATTTTTTGGAAAGAGTTCGTAGCCGAACTCGGTGTTGGAAAGAGATAGAGAGTAGATAAAAATGATAAAAGAAGATGTGTCCTGTGGCACCTCACCTATCAGACCAAATACAAAAGTTCAATTACCTCTATTTTACGACTATATTCAGTGAGACCATGATGCTACCAAGTTGAGCTGGCCCATATATGCAATACCTGTAACTATTGCAAAATAATTTTGAATGAAGACCTATTATAGAAATTATCCAATATTTTTATAACTTTTATTTTGTATTAAGGAATTATTCATCGTGTAAGTTGGATTTGAGGTGATCTAGTGATTAATGCTCTTCTGTGTTTGTTGACTCTCTTTAACAGTAACAATTTAAGCGCAGGGCTTGTTGTAGTTCTCCCCGGCTTGGGCAGATTGATAAATTTTATATTGAATGTGTCTATATGTATTAATTATAATAGTAGAAATAGAATACGCTGTCATTTTAATAATTTACTTAGGAGCTAAGTTTAAATACATAAGTTTAGTACATTTTATCTCCTAAGTATTTTACTCCCTGAAATAAGTATGCACCCAGCCTAAGCCGAAAAGATAGTCCTCATTTGTGGCGCGGGCTTTCTCTGTGTTGTTGTCACATTAGCGAATAACTGCGAGGCCAGCTCCGCCGATACGTTAATGATGTCGGCGGGATGTCTATTGCGGGTAAAAAACTCTTTGTGTCGCTCCGCGCGCCCGCCGCCCTCTGTCTCATTCAGCTACGGCCACGTGACTTGATTCGCGGATTCCTTCGCCGGATTATCGGTGAAATCGCTATTTAAGTCTGAATAAACGTTATTTATATGATTCGGTTTATCAACCTATCTATAGTCAATCCTAACAATTATTTTTAAGAAATATTAGTGGGTACACTTTACGACGTTTATCACAACAGTATAAGTACTTGAATGGTACTCACAATTCTGAATGTTGTTATTTTTTTAAATGTCTCCCGTTTGGTCACTTGATCAACTTTCTGTCATTACAGGTTACCTGTGTTTTCGTCCGAAAAAAATATGTTCCAAGGAGAGTGAATTTTACACTTAATTAGCCCATGATTATCGAAATAAGAACAAACTTGCTTTGCTAAGTTTTTGACACACCCCTCTTTATAGTTATTTGCCAAATGACTCAATCCCAAATATAACAATTGGATAAGCTTATTGTTATACTCCATGAATAGGCCATCCCAAAATAACCATTTGTTACTTTTCAATTTATTTCAAATATTTTCCTTTGGTGTACTAGAACTTGAGGCTATGGCTCCTGTGCGGCTAGCCACTGGGCATCGTGCTGATCTCTGCTTACATATACCATAGATACTTGATACCATCTCTTCAAAATGTTACTGAAAACACTTAGAGTTGTTTATTAAAACGAAGTCGTATGACTCGTTAGTTAAGCAGAAGTTCACAAAGTAAGCTGTTAAACGAATGAAAATGAAGTCAATTATTGATCGGGCGAGTCTGTTCGCCTATAATCTCTACGGCGGAATCTAGTTAACCGGCGGGCAACTCATTTTTCAAGTCCATAATTTATCGGCCGATATCTGGGGGCCGTTACCCTCCGGTACCCGTCGTAATGAGGTTGTAAACAACACTCTAATTAAACTCCTTAATCGCAAAACTCAAACGGTTACCGCTTTTGAAACAAAACCTCGCAATTTTACAGAGCGACCACCGCGTAAATAGCCTCCGCTATATCGAAGCGGCGATCGCGGCTCATTACCTTCGCCCCCCTTCCTAATTAGACGGCCCGCTCCCCCGCCCCGCCCGGTTGACCCTCCGCCCAGATTGTTTTCTAATAATTCCATTATCTCGCGCGTTTTGTTGTTTTCATTGCGATTTATTACGCTCCCGTTGGAAGTTTTATATGAAAATAATATACTTTGTTATTAAACACATTTGAGACAATATGCTTTCTATAAGTAAAGTTTAAAGGCAATATTCAAGTTTAAAATATTAAGTAACTAAAATATATATGAATTGGAGTCTTTTAAATATAACTGAGCTAGACAGAAATATAAAACATTACCTTGAACCACAAAATTTACAACTAGCAATCGTGAGTTGCAAGTTTAATAAGATATAAATATTCATTATTTAAGACGTCATTTGCTGGAGACTATGACTCTCTCTCTCACGAGGGTAACTGATAGGCTCCTTGCAGCTGTGGTGGTGACTACAATAGGTTTCATTGTTATCTCATAAAACAGAAGATACATATCTATACCAGAAGTATCTCATTAGTAATTTCCTATGACTTCCTGGTAGTATAAGCTAATGTAGAGGCTATATATAAAACTAGACTAGACGCCATGCTAGGCAAGTTATTAATCCATTATATGCATAAAATGGAGTTGTTCGTCAATATTTTTCGCTTTTTAGCCAAAACTACACAGCACAGATCAATTGTGGTTTTAGGTGGCTCTAGTCTCTACGTCTCCGTATATTCTCGATTAGTCTAGACATTTCTAGAATAATAGATGATAGATCTATAAATGTAGATAATAATCTGGAAGGTTTTATTAACCAGAAAAGCAGGCGTTTGCCTGCAAGTACATAAATAAAACTAAATTTCTTACTGAAATAAGCAGTCAAATATCTGTCAGCATAATTTATCACCACAGTCCCCGTGGTGGCGATGCATGGGCTTCTATTTAATTTATAAACGAAACCTCGATATAAATGAACCATTAATTCGCCATAATTCCAACTTTTGATAGCGGTTCTCGTTCACGTTCGTCATATAATTTAAAAGTGACCGTGCAACATTTATTGGCCATAACGAGTTTGATTGCCTTTACATTCATGAACGATATTAATGGGATATTAAATTAAAAAATATAATATCTCCAGTCAATTTTACCACTTAATGAATTTTCATATATTATAAACTAATACACAAATCAACATTCGTATGAGCCTTTTAGATAATTGTTTTAAAAGAATATGTATATTTTGGGATCTAGTAAATTACTGATTTAGTATAAAAAATCAGTGACAGATCAGAAGCTACTAATAAAAGGTAGTTTATGTCACTAATTTTCAAGTTGCTGTCAAATATTTACATAAATAAAGTTTTATTACTGCCTAAAGTCTACACTCAACACAAACAAATGAGATACTTAGTAAAAACAAAAAGGGGTTTCTTCCCCGTTTCTATTAAAACCCATGTCTTTGGTTAAAATAATTATAAGGAAAAACAACTTAATTAGTTGCATTAGAAATGGAATATATAGTGTTTAATTGGCACCCAATTAATCGATTCGTCGCCGAAGTATATTCAAATTGGCTCTCATTTGGTGCAGGCACTGCGAGAGGGCGCGCGCAGCGAGCACCTGTGAGTGCGCCGCATCCGGCCCGTCCAATTACTGCGCGCCTTTGCCCTAAATAAAGGATCCAGTAACGATCGTTACCGGACACCGCTCATGCCGACGTCGAGTTAGTTTCACTAATGACATCATATGAGAACCGCATACGCTGACTAAGCACCACATTGACTAATTGCAGTTGTTAGTTAAAACTATTATATGGAGGAGTATTTCAGAATCTTAAACATATTTCTAGTTTCTTCGATGCGGATCCATGAAGTCCGATGAATATCTAGGTCCGCCGTTGGGATAGGACTAACTTTTATTTTTTTTTCCAAGTCATAATATTGTTGTTGTAATTTTATAAAATTTCATGGAATATTCTGGAAGGTTAATGACGTCACTAAGTGAAAGACTACGAATAATCTTACGGTGCTTATATCACTACTTTTGTGAATTTCAACTTAATTTTATGCAGTACCTTGTTATTAATAACCAACCTTAAGCTGCAACTAAAGCAGTTCTGTATCGGTGTCCACAATTCCCATAGACTATCGTCATGAGATATTGTAGGACATCAATTTTGGGAAGTTTAGCTTGTTAGTCACAGCGAATGTGACGTCACTATTAATTTATCTAGACGTAGTGTACGAAATGGACAGAAAATACGATCCTCTCGCACCTAAAATCAATGTACTGCCATGATCGAGCCCATCAATTACAATCAAGTCAATTCATTGCGCGTCAGCAGTCATCAGTGTGAAATTTGACAGCAAGATTCCTAAGTCACTGTTGCCAACGTTCATTCATCCCAGTCGGAGAGTGTAACCAACATTGCAGAGAAAAACATACAAGATAGTTCAAAATGTATTATTAAAACAAGTAGGTAACAAATTTACCATATTTCAACCATTTCTGTCCTACAAAAAGGCTGGCAATGCATCACTAAGTCTTGTAACTATAGAGGATGGAATGAATGAATGATAATAATATGAATATTACTATTTACTTTATTCTATATTAATATTATAAAAGAAAAGATTTCGATTGTTTTAATAAACTCGAAAACTTCTTAAGCTTTTTAATTTAACTAATAGAAGCTCATCTATTTAGGAGTACCTAGGCTATAGTTTTTTTAAATGTCTATCTATCTACTATCGCTCGGGTAGATAGACCACATCCCGATGCAGTCAATAAAAAGTATCACCAGTGTACGTCACTTTACCAAAATACCGGCAAGGATACACCGCTATAGTGACTTTCTGGACATTGCTGCCTTCTATTCCATTTATAGAAGGGTTATTTCCCCGTGCGGGGATGTCTATAAATGTCGCCAGATAAGATCAGCGTAGGAGACTCGCATCGGCACCCTTTATTTACTTAATCAGCCTGACGGACGGACAATGTGCCATTGTATCAGTTATATTGACAACCACAAAACTATAATTGGACCACATTTTTTTAAAACTAAAAAAAACCCCATCAGTTGTAGTAATATTTTTTTAAGGAATCTCTTTTAATATTTTATTAATAATGAAAATCCATCAAGTAATCGATTATGTCCTGTATTAATAAATAATAATCCTATCGAAATAAAATATTTAGATTTTTTTAACTTATTTAAAAGTATATGAAAATGAATAATGTTTTCCAGTAATTGATATTTAAAACATAGTTAATGCATTCGTCGTTTTTAATAATATATTTTAGTATAACAATACTCCTTCTGTTGGCAATAATCATCACTGAAACAATCACTTTTATAGCCTACCTGTTAGGCATTAATCAATCTGCGTTATGCAAACACATACCATATATGTTATGTAGTAAAATGGATGATGGTGATCATAACTGCATTGCAATGATGCATTTGAACCTAAGCCCCTATCACCGCATCTTCACAAATCGTGCTGCATGTCTGACGGGTTCAGTGTCTGTTTATCTTTATATCGAATGTTTTACTTGTACCTTTAACACTAGTCTAGAATAATTCAATGAATGAATGAGAGATAATTAGTTTGTTAGCTAACTAGCTATTGCCAGCGGCTTCCTTCCTCGTTTTCCACGCTGGTAATGTTTGTAAGTTTATTCCGCTCATAATAACTTTGAATGGTATTTGAATAGGTAACATGTGTCAAAAAGTTGTTATTGTCAAACCATTACGGTAACCGAACTGTTTTAATTCAGCATTTCACAATTGTGACTTTTTTATATATCCTTCGGCTACGACATTCTCCTAGAATCCGCGGATACCAGTGGTATGTACATATGTCGTGGCCATATCGTAGAATTGATCATTTCATGATGTGGCCGGCCATTTCAGCCATCTAAGACTGATTATATTGTTCAAACATTATTTGTAACCAACATTTGGCTAAATCATTAATGTAGGGTTACCATGACATCATAGATCAAAAATTCCAAAGTGAACAAAAAGGAACTCTGTGTATATTTCTCATTGCGGTTTCTTTCAAAACTGACTGTTCCTGTAAAATGATTTTTTTTAAATCATAATACCCTAATATCGAAAGCCTTAGAGTCGCTTTTGTCGTGTGATCTAACAACGCAAGGAGCTCGATTCGTTCGCTCCTTGCTAACCTAATTTGAGCGTGTCGGTTTTGCTTAGCCAAAAAAGTAAAGAAAGTTAAAAAATCGCAACTTTGAATTCCCCCTTCCGAATTGTAACATTTGCTCTCTTTCATTAACAATAAGTTTTTCATTTTGACGTATCATAACCTTCATTAAACCAATACTAAACTACAACTAAAACACTGAAATCTATGGACTATACGTTGATCTCCGTTGCGTGGTCACCCTGCTTTCTTTTATTTGTCATGTATTTA
>JWHW01028639.1:114374-125127 GCA_000931545.1 Papilio glaucus | reverse complement strand
TAAATATGTTGATCCGATCGCTACCAAACACAGCTGACACCGACTACAAAAATAAATATGATTAAGAATTGATTCTTATGTTTAATTGCGTAAAGTTATTTTATACTTTTAAGAGCATTTGTTGTTTTAGAATATAGTTTTTTTGAAGTCGGTTTTGTTTTTATGACGTATCATAACCGGCATTAAACCAATACTAAACTACAAAAAAAAACACTGAAATCAATGGACTATCCGTTGATTGCCGTTGCGTGGTCACCCTGCTTTCTTTTATTTGTCATGTATTTAATTCGTTTAATCTTAGTAATCTTGGTTAAATTTGTGTCGTGACAACATTTCACTTAATTTTTTTCTTCAATTGGCACAATATTATTAGCTTTTTATCAGAATAATTGTCCGCCGCCATGATGCATCACAAAAGCAAAACAATATCACCTCTAAGGTGGACAATGTAACTATTTTATTTTTATTATAAAGTAGCCCTGTGTTTAGCTGTTCACATTATCAAACGCCATGAAGTGGAACGCCCATTTCATGAAATGGCCAGCCACATCATGAAATGATGAATTTTACGATATGGCCACGACATATACACTTAGAACCTCTGGTATTGGTCATATTGTAAAAGTGAAGCGGTTCTCGACGTTCGCAGCATTTGAACTTTAATGTATTATGAGCAATATTAGCATAGAAACTAGTTTGATGGCTAATCGTTGCAGCGTCAAAAATGTTTAATTAAAAAGATTGATGCTTACCGGTAGAGCGGGGCACCAGAAGTAGAGTCGAGTTGCAAACTTATCTAATTAGTTGGCGGCAGGGGGGAGGCTCGCGCCCGCGCTGCGCCGGGAGGGGAGGTGCCGCCGCGGGATGGGTCGGCGGGGGCCAGACGGGGGCAATTAGCGGTGATAGTCGATTAGCTCATCGTGCGAGTGCGGCTTTTGACAAATGTTTCCAGTAATAAATTATTATTATTTATGAATGTTACAGTTAATTGGTGTAATTAATACGCGACCTCGCCAGCCAATTAAATCGCTGTTTGACCACAGCTTGTTTCAATTTAACTATTACATTTGTATGCAAATTCAGCATTGATAAATACTTTTTGTCTTGACTAAAATCATTCGTTTAATTTGAGGCAATCAAATAATAAAAATTGATTTATTGTCTAGTCGGTTTCGTGCTAACCTCATTATATCTCGAACGGAGAAAGGTCAGGTCCAAACAAAAGAACCTCGTAAACTGACTATGGAATACAATTTTTGATGTAAATAGTATCTATCTATAGTTGCCTGTTAGTTTATACATACAAGACTTTAGACTTACGTTTAATAGCATATCTATATTCTGCACCCATTGGTAATGTATATAACATACGACGGCAATAATCATAAACCTAACTAAAAAAATACTAATATGGAAATTCAAGTTTGTTATACAAGATACAATCTGATGTTGGGTCATTTAGACTAAAATGGTGATATTAAAGACACATATTTATGGGCAACGTTTAACATTAGTATGTTATCAATTAATTCACTGGGCCGGTACGAATGTGGTAAGACAATTAACTTCTTTTGCTTCCATAAAGTCTGTTTCGGAAGATTGATTAGTGGAAGTTTATTAATAAAGTCTGGCCGCCGTAATATTGAGATAATTAATTCGTAGCGCAAGTTAATTGATAAATTAACATTAATTAGAAAACTTGTGCCTACAAACTGCTCGCTGCTCGGCTCCAAATTAAATTTTATTTATAACCAACGGATCGGTCTATGAATAATGGCCTCGGTTTGCCAAACGTATAATACTAGTAATAGCCTATTAAAATATATGTTTATGTTTTATGATTAATTGGGATAAATTCCAAAGCAGTGTATGCCTAATACATAATACTTATAAATATAAAGCAGTCTTCATTCGACAAGATTTGAAATTACTAGGTTTGAGGCGCAAAAAAATAATGAATGACAGTAATTTATCATTAACAAAATTTAATATAAAGAGAAAAATAGACATAAACAAAAACCGACAGACACTTGATAGGCCTCCTGGTCAATTAACTGATGAGGACCGCTCTATATGTGCCTCTAATACTCTGGGAACTCCTATCTACCTGATGGAAACCGTTGAAAATAATTAGCATATTTTTAGGACGTAGCAAAGAGAGCAGAAATTCCTACTTACAGCATTTTCAACATTCATCACCTGTCTGACCTTTTCTCACTTATGCAGGATTGGCACAGTATGACTGTAGAGATGATTCAGTAACAGTTTGAAGCTTTGTCAACAATAAAATATTTAAATTAAGTTATTAAATACTGGTGTTCATTCATGCTTGACGTGTTTATCTTAACCCGTCGACTAGAATTAACATTAAATTTATTTACGTCAAGTGCTAACTATTAAACTTTACGCGTTTTACCTTTGTTTTAATTAATAGTGCATTCACGCCATACAACATCTTTATCTTAATTTTATCCCCTCGTTAGTGAAAGTTATCGTTAAGTCACATATCTACGCGATTCATCAGAATGTTAAGTGCCTATTATACATATCTATAAAGAATAAAACCAATCAGAATCGCAGTTGTAATTTGGAGTTCGCAAGAAAAACATTGAAGGTTGGGACGAAGGGGGATGGCCAGAAAATTGGGTGTTACTGTAAATTATTTTTGCTACTCGCGGGTATCCTGACGTGCTGTCGATTTAACCAGCTCTAACACGAAAATAAATTGAAATGAGATAGTATTTATATTTTAAATAGTGTGTAGTATTTATCATTTTAAATAGTGTACTTTTTAAATTACACGAATAAGATAGGTAATTGTTATTTTTTTAATAATTAATCTCTAAAGACTTACTGCACACTTACTGCTACAAACAGTTGTAAAACAAAAGATTATACGCTTGAGAGCATTTCTGATTACAATAGCACATCTAATTCTGTCAATTTAAATCTATATATATATAAAAAGGGCATGTTAAAAGGATGAATGAAGAGAGAATAACGAAACAAATTTATGTTGCAAAAGTGAGTGGCAGTGTTGGTAGGGGACGCCCCAGGAAAACTTATATCGATCAGATTAGCGGTTTACTAAAAAATGGCGATATAAGGAGCATCCATAACCGACGAGCATGTATGCGTAGATGTATGAATGTAGATGAAGCGAGAGAGGTGTGCCAGGATCGTGGGAAATGGAAATCCATGATCTCTGGCTACCCCTCTGGGTTACGGGCGTGAGCGCATATTTATTGTTTGTTATTGTCAGGTTGAAGGTTCTTATGAAATAAAATATTAAGAAAATTGTGATAACTGTATAGACTCTGTAACAGCTGAACCGTTTTCGATTAAATTTTAAAGCAATTGTTCAGATCGGCCTCGCGGGTGATCCTGTGAAGTTGAAGTTGATAGCGATCGTATCAATATAATCAGTGCTATCCGGGCAAGCCGGGCCGGGGTCACTATTTTAATTTCATATTATATAATATGAAATTAGATACGAAGGAATGCTAGCAACCGCGATTTGTCGCGCCGTATCTATACATTTTGAGGCAGTGTGTAGACATGTCGGCGCTGGCATCGGCGGGCCCGCCCTAACACTTGTCAGGTTTTTCCACGGGGCCGGTGTAATAGTTCCGCTAAGCGGCGGGCACTGGAGTAGAACAAGCGTTTAATTAAAGGCCGCTCACCTCACGGCCGCGTTGTCGGCCGGCTCATCGCATGCGCCTTAATTAGTTTCAGCCCTAACGGGCTTATTTTGTTTTTCTCGGATAATTTTTAATTAAACGCTTGATTAAAATGAAAGTTTGCGTAAGTAGCGGGCGGAGGAACAATCGGGCCGGAGTTTAGGATAATGAATTGATGGTGTTACTTTGCTCGCTCCGCGCTGGCTGGGGACTTAATTAAAAATCGCCGATAGAGTGTGTAGAGGGGAGTTCGGAACGAGTTTATGGAACTTAGTCCGGAGGCTCTGTTGTTTTACTACCTATGTCAATTTGAATACGAGATTGCTTCACGGTTTCGTGTTAATGTTTATCGTAAAGCCTGAAATAGTTTGTATTTTTTAAACGCGACAGCGACTAGTATCCATAAACTGAGAACTAGCTGGTCATATTGTGTCCATTTTAGATGATTACATTTTTATGGACTTTTTAATATGTTTCGTAAAGCTTTACTATTTAACGTCCGTTTTCGGACATGATTTGAAAAGTTGTATTTGTGTTGTACAGTTTGTATATTAGAAATATAATAATAATAGAATTTAGATTTGAATCCGAAGTGTTATCAATTTCTTTTTACTATTGGCACTGTTGCACATTTACACAATTCCAATGTTTTCAATAGTAACGAAATGTGCTTTCTTCTTATTTATTTCTATGAGTTACTAACTTCACGCGTCGTTAAAGCCTATTGAACTATCTTAATCTCTGTCTACACATACACCTGCCACGCCATAATGGATATGTCGAGAATAGAACCCAAGGTTCTCCATATCAGTTAAGTACTCTAACTGCTAGGCTACGAGGTAGTCGTTTATTCTTATTTATTAATCTTACAACTTCAATTCGCTTATAGGATTGCATGAACATGTTATTGATCGAAGATAGTGCTCAGTTAATTCAACCAGAAAATATAATACGATTCGCGTGACAGTTTAAAATATTTTTTATGATCTCTGCCTACCCCTCTGGGTTACGGGCGTGAGCGCATATTTATTTATTTTATTTATCTTTAAAATTTTCCACGACGCCGCGCTGCGAATTGATACACTTACAGAGGCAACAGGCATTTTTATTTATTAAAATATGTATGTAATGAATTATGAATGTTTAACATCTATAAATAGACACACCTGACGGTAATAAAATGTAAGTAAATGTAAAAATGGGTGATTGTCGTAACTTTTATCTGTGTAGGATCCGTTAATCTGTAAAAAAAACCGCAATTCCTTTGGAGTTGTGGATGCTCATATCGAATCACTTAAATTAGGCGGCCCGCTGCTTGTTTGCTCCTTATGCTATGAAAAAACACCTACTTCTCGGGAAGCGCTCGCAGATTCGAAATCAATAATTTGGGCTGCTTGGAAAATATTACACAAATTATTGCTTGCCAGGAAAACTTTACAAACACGTTGATGGTAGATATATCTCTATTTCGATTGTATTATCAAAAGATAAGTAAAATACCATTATGCATTTGGTTTATAAAAGATGTAGCAGAAAACAGCGGTCCAATTCGCGGTGACGCGTCCTGATTGAGGCCTCGCTGGATTCGCGGCGGGCGCGGCGACGGCGGCACATGTCATTAAATTCTTGGCTTGTCGCCGGCACGCGCCGCTAACGAGTTTCTTGTTAACGATGCGCTAACTTGATACACCGACATTGCGGCTTCACTCCTAACGCGTATTGTCACCATCCACTACCGCTTCCAAAACAACCCGTATGCCGTTTAGCGATGCTTCATGTGCGACCTAGTTTTATGTCATATCTTAATTGTCAGGTTTAAAACTAAATTTGTACAGAAGTGTGAAAGCCTCTAGACCAGTGGTAAGCTGAGTATACAGAGCCCCATTCCTAGTCGCGACAAAAACTTTTGTTCTTAGAAAATATCTACAAACGTTTGTTTTCGGTTCTGATTACTGGTACCCGTTGTCAATGTAGATTAAAAGTGGTAGAGCTTACAACAACAACATCTGTTGCACGAATGGGCCGGCTCGACCGGTGAAATACCACGACCTCACAGAAAACAGGCGTGAAGTAGAAGTATTCTGCGTTTCGTCTGATGAGTGAGGTGCCGGAGGCCTAACTTCAGTCCTAACACATTTGCTTGTTGCGGGGTAGCGTTCACTTAACATCAGGTGATCCGCTGGCTCGTTTGCCACCTTATCCCATAAAAAAAAAGATTAATATCAGAGGATGAATCTACATGAATATGTGGATATCATATGAATGGGGCCTATTAGACCCAATTTGATATAAAATAAACTCTATGTGTGTAGTGATTGCCATCGATGGTGACCACATTTGGGTATAAAACGTAAGAGAGAGAACCTCTTACCATTAAAATCGTCGGTTAAACCCACCCATCCACCCTAATACCACCGCTCCGTAAATCAAGAATTAAAAGACTTTTTACTTGCTACTTAATCCAAGTAGCAAAATGTTTTGCTTACAAGTAACAAAAAAGGTCAGTGTACTCATATTAAACACGGGGTCTAGCAAACGTTTGACTAAGTACACTAATTAAAATATAGAAATGGTTTCGACAAAAACATTGAAAGATTGGTATGGGAATATTGTTCATACTTCTCATAAATGCACAATTCCTATGAAAAAATATAAAGATAAGAGTCATCGCCCTCCAATATGACAAATATATTTACAATATGATACGTCCTCGTTATCAAATCGATCTATTCCTAATATATTTGCCATTAAAAAAATCAAGAACGTTATAAAGATTAGATCGAGTATTTCCGAAGGCCGACGCGTTATGTTACTTTACTATTTAATTAATGCAAATTAAAAAAAAAACAGCCAATGGTTAGTTGAATTAATATTCAATAATGATATCGATACCGAATGAAATATGTTTGACTTTAATGATAATATCATTAAAAATGTCAATTTGAAAGATAAACATGTGTCTTTTAATAGTGACTTAATTTATTTTATATTCTGTGTGCCGTATATTACGCAATATGTGTACCAATGGTACCGCTTTTTCCAAAATGTTAAGTAGGAGTGTGTCAGTCACAATTACCGGTGTGTGTGTGTGGACTGCAAAGACGTACAGGTTTTATGATTTGAAATCATGTTCCTCTCTGCAGTTGGAGAATTTTTCGAAAGCTTTTATGTCTATTTATATTTATGTCTATTATTATTAAAATCATAGTTTTTACTTCAAGTATCTTAAATGGCACATCAAACTTTTTAAAACAAATATCTCATCAATATCTAATACATAAATCGAATAATTTATTAGTGAGTTATAAACCCATTACGAAGCTATAAATTATTCAATTCGGTCAAGTTCTTTACAATTTATAGAGTTCGTTACAATTTACCTCAGAGGCTCTTTTTAGTAATAATCTAAATTGTATACATAAAGTCGTTTATGCCATTAGTATATGCCATATATATTTTATTTAGCCACATAATAAATATTGGGCCCTGGTATGGTCTAAAACAAACCGACGACGAAACGTTGATATGCTATATGCCGTGGAATCATTTCTGTTAGCTGTTACTTCTGTACTGTGTATGAATGGGCCAACTTGGCGGGAAAGGTACCAAGGATTCATAATGTACCAGTATGAAGTAGATGTTAATTTCTGGGTTTCGTTCCCTGATTGAAGTGATCGGAACCCCAATCACCTCTTCTTTATCCATTCTTATCCTTATATATCCTGGCTAGCAACAAATGTTGTAATTTGTCCTGTATTTCGGACCTATATATGATATGCGGTAGTCGCTTAAACAAAGGTAGACCGCTTACTTGCATCCTCTATAAAAACAATTTGTTTTAGCTTGCTGTCGAAATTGTCTTCTTGAGATGTAACTTACAAATTTAGAAATGACGCGATGAGAAAAAAAAAAAAGTACGTTCTTAAAGATTTTGACTAAAATAACAAATTAAAAAAACATAGTTAAGAGATATAAATAATATTTTTATACTGCCGAAGACGTATTGAACCAATCAGTTCGTTCATATATATTTAAGGTGGGCGATATTAGGATAATCAACAAGCATGGTACGTTATCTATCCCTAGGTCCCAGGAATAAATGTTAATTAATACTTAATGGGCGTTGGTTAAACTAAGACTTATGATAGCATGACGCAAGTACGAAATAAAATTAGGGTAACGAGCTCAAAATTCCTCGCATCTTAGACAGCTACGCGGCCCCGGCGCAACAAGTTACACATCTCGCGCCCGGACGCTGCGGAGGCGTTATTGAAAGCGATTCGTCTCCGATCGCCTCCCCCACCTCATCCCCCCTACGTCGACATACTTCATCGAACCACTTAATACTTTTCAGGCAATTTTCATATTAGCGCATTTTATCATTGCGATATTAGTTCACGCAAAGTTTCTAAAAGGATTTCGCTCCGACACAGCGAAGTTTAATTTTATTAAGTGGATAAGTACGTCCTGAGACGTTGTACTTAGTTTTGAAATGTTTTTAATATAACGAGCTTTCGTATAGAGCCTATTGTCGTGTATTGATAAATAACTAAATCTGAAAAGATTAAAGATTCTTGAAAAACTTAAAACAAATTTACCTTATTTACTGCCGTGATTGTGATCTTCATAATAGAACATTAGGAATACAAACGTTATAAATGTATTCGACGACTATCTAGGTTTTTGAGGTCATTGATATTTCCTTCATCGGAACATAATGTTCGTAGTTTATTATAGTCGTAAATAAGTAGTTTTTATCTTTTGCATAAATATTCGCAAGTTCCCACAGTCTGTTCACATAAATGAGGTGGTAAGAGGTAAACAAGAATGTAAGAGGTAAAGAATATGTATTAACTTGACAGGCTTGTGCGCTAATAGATTTTATTACGATAACATTTTATAACTGGACTGTTTAATGGTTAAGAGCCGCAAAGGACCGATATTTGTAGGAGGCGACCGTGGCCGTCTTTCGATCTAATAATAATGATGATTCATCAATTTCGACAGACTCTACGCGAGGTCACTTTAAAACATTCATGAAGTGATAAAAAGGTCTGTACATAGCAAAGAAATAGGGTAACGTGTCCTGGCCCCCAGCCTCCCTCCACTAATGATCTCGCCGGGAGATTTTAAATTATGTTCCTTACAACAATCAACACATGTACAACGCCGGGACTCGAGACACTCGCGTAATGAATAAAATAACATGTCAAGATACAGACTTCATCTTAAATTAATGAGGATCCGCGACGTATTCAATTTTACACGGAACGAACGCAAATAAACTTCGGCTAGCTATAACATACTCCCTACGTACTTATGTATATGTCTGGCACAAACTTCCTCACTTATCGAACTCGTTAATTAATATCACTGTGAAAGGAAACCTAAAAGTTATTCCCGATTAGAAATCGTAATCAACTTTGACATATATTAAAATTACAAATCCGAATGAAAGTTGTAAACTAAGTCCTTTTATCGTTTTCAAATACTCTAACGGTCCGTAAAGTTTGTTAATCTTATGAAATTTGAGTAAAATCTTTGCCTTAATTATATAACATACATAAATTAATAATAGCACCGAGCAAATATGATTCATTCTGAACAACTGAATATTTATGAATTTCACTTGTTACATATTTAATGTGATTTATATAAACTTAAACATATTTTAATTTATGAAAAAACCTCAACTTGTTTTTAGATTTGTTGCTTTTAACCTTAGTTGGATAATTTTGAAATCTTTGCGACTCTTTAAGATTACACAAAATATTGTATGATTTTGACACAAGCACAAAACATGTTAAAAAAGAAATCTATAACCTCAAATTATTTATACTACTACATAAATATAAAGTGTCTGTCTGTATACTCAATTTTTTATAAATTTTGTAATCCCTGACATATCCTGTATATGAACTGACATGAATTCTTTTTAAAAATTTTGTCTGTCCGTATGACCCGTTATAACTTAAGAACGGTTTGACCGATTTTAATAAAAATTGATATATAGCAAGAACAAGTGATTACGCAAACGATAGGTGTGAACGAACGATAGGCCATACAAAATATCTAACTTAATGATAACCAAGATGTTTAATGTTCGCTTGTTCAAAATCGTTAATCTCTTAAAAGTTTCCAAACTGGGTTGTTTTCATACACACAAAGAATTTTATTATTAATGTTTTATCCCGAAAATAAACTGTCCTTGAGGGATAAGAAAAAACATATTAGCGTAATTTCCAATGTCGGTTGTCATGGTAATGTTATAATAATGTTCTGACAACATCAACTTTTTGACACTAACACATGTTGTCTATATCGATATATTTAGAATGAAATAACAAAAACCTCCAGCGAGTAAAATAATAAACCAAGGACTAACGAAGTCGCTAACAACATCTACTAATGTAATATATTGCGAATTCGTCATGTTTTTATGTAGCGCAAGACATCTAGCGACCTGTATCGGCGGCTCTCCGCGCGTCCAACACAAATAGATCCGTACATGTTTGTCTTGGCTCGGTTTAATTAATTTTACCTTCATACACCGATACCTACTGTTTGTCGGGCGCTCCTTAATTGAAAACGCTCTTACTGGATGGAGTAAATGAAACGAAATCCCATTTGCTGCGAGTGATTGAAGTGAATTTATCTTTTAAGACTTTCAAATTTATCTTCGAACCTTTGCCGGTGCTCGTTTGAAATTATCGTAAAGCGAATAAAGCAAAGAAGCGCGGGTTATTAAATGTTGATTGCTTTTGCCGGATTGTTGTTGTGATTTATTAATATTCAGCGAACTGTAAATAACGCCGGACCGCGGCGGGTGACGCTAATAGCTATTGCAATAATTACTCATTAATTATTTAATTGGCCTATTAAGCGTTAACAACTGCAAAAATACTCCAGCGTTTATATAGAGATACATATGTCGCATCGTGTAGTCAACAAAGCCATGAGGAGCACGCGGAGCATCGAAAATACGCGCTTGTAAATATTTATACTTTTAACAGGTTACGAAAACAAATTGTTAATACTTTCTTTTGCTAAAAATTTAATTTTGATATACAATA
>JWHW01028639.1:39846-67037 GCA_000931545.1 Papilio glaucus | reverse complement strand
GAATAGGACAAGCCTCTCATCCTCAACAGATCCTGACCCCTGTTGTAACTAAAGCTATCGCAACCCCATCATGGAATGCCCCAGCTCCTTTACCCGCTAATATCTATAACGGTCTCGACGGCTACTGGGACCATGGTTTCGGTAACGGTTGGAGCGGTCTTGGCGGTCTCGGCGGTTTCGGCGGTTTCAGCGGTGGGGCAGGTCATGGCCACTGGTACCACTAAAGACCCAATGCTCTATAACTTTACAGGTCATTCACATTAACAAAGACAAAACTGCGCATAATAATGTCAATAAAAGATCTTAGAATTGATGAAGATCTACATATTATGTTTCAATTTACTAGTTTAATTCTAGGTAGCATTTAGCGTAAGTGTCTTAACTGTAAATTGATCTTGTCATAAAATGTTAATTGTGTAATGTATATAAATAAAAACCGATACGATAGTACCTTATCTATTTATTTATTTATATATAATATCCTTTAAACGAAGTTAAACAAGACAACACATAAATAATTTACTAATACATTTATTCCATAACTAAATCAGAATACCGGAGACACGTTCATATTATAAATGCACATGTTGAGCGGTGACGCAGAGCGGGCGCGTACGTAGCAGCGCACGCACTTTGTGGGCGTGGCACGCACTACACGCGCGAGCAGCACGCACTATGCCGTCGCGGCGCGGCCCTCGCCGAACAGCCAGAGGCAGGAGCGGTCCGCCAGGTACGCGAACACCATGTCCGCTATCAGCACTTGTATTAATATCACTCGATACTGCAACAAAAGTACGCGTTCATATTACTTGGGTGTTAATTAAATAATAACAGTTTTTATAAAATGTCTATTATTAAATTAAAAATTAAAACATATTTTATTAAATAGCTCCTTAAAATAATTATAAAGAAGCTCAGACTTACTAGACTGGGATAGAAATAAATAGTATGGTTATTATTATATCCTAAGCAGCGTGTACAAATACTGGCTGGCTGGACGCTGGCGAACTTCGGGTACATCAAAATTGCCAGCGTAGCAGGAAGGTTATTTTTTTCGCGGGTATATACCAAAAGGTAACAGTTGAACGGATTTACATACATATGTATGTTATAAGAGATAACCTAACCGGCTTGACCTATGTTGAAGCGGGAGGTGACACTAGGTTCGTATTCTTCCCTGGAGTACCATATCGCATATGACGTCAGCATGAAACTCATTTAGTGAAAGTAAATAATTAGTAGTCGGGTATTTTTTTAAATAATTATTACTTGTTATGTAAGGTATTAACGATAGATACACAATAAAAAAAAAACAAAGCATTTTATGTAATATTATAAGGCTGTACTGTGCCACAGGACCATTTTTTTATTTTACCTAAGTTTTAACAGCCTATATGTCAGGTAAACAGATCACAGAAAAAATATCAAGAGGCCTTTGACCTACGGTCAAAGATTTTTGCGTTGCTGTTCCGGGCTCCCGTCGGCGGTCGAGGAGACACGTGTCACCATATGATTTAAGGAGCACCATCCCCCACGCACCCCGTGCGTGGCCTAACGGGTTATATATTACAAAATAGGTTATGGAACTGGTCCTAGCAATGATGTTTAAGTTGTTTAGAAATCATTTACTTTGTTAGATTTTTTCATTTTTGTAAATTCACTTGAGATTATTTTATGGCATCAGTAGAAGTTATGTATCCGTCATTAACACTCTGTATATGAGTACTGGACAACAATGTTTATACTCTTTTTAATGTTTAACTTACATCAGGTGGGAAGTATACAATCTCGAACATGTTGGAGAGGTCCGGGAGGATGCCGGCGGCGAGCGCCAGCACCGCGCCCCCAGACACCAGGATGCTGTATAGTAACGGCTTATTGTCGCGCAGACCCTCCATGAATGGTTCCCCCTGTAGAAAGACAATATATAGAAGCAAAGCTAGCGACATCTATTGTTGAGCTAACCTGTCTATTTAATTTTGGTCCTATGAAACTAATGTGATCTAAGATTTTTTTTTTATAAGAGAAGGGAGCAAACGAGCGTCGGGAACACCGTGGTGATCAACGTCGCCCATGGATACCTGCAACACTAGAGGAACTGCAGATGCGTTGCCGGCCTTTAAGGATATACCAGCTCAATAATAACCCTTACAATTATCATCTGTAGTCGCCACGTCATAATATGGCGGAAAAATTGTTCTAATTCTTTCTTCTTTTCAGAAAATAATCGTCCACCGCTGAACGTAAGCCTCCAAAGATGAATTCTCTGCCGCACACGTCGTATTGACTCCAGCAACCTTCACCAAATCATCTCATTCTTTACCGTACGCATAAAGCGCAGAAGTAATCGATGCATTTTATGTATTTCCACCACAATATGTGCACGCCAATGATAGAAACTGATAGATGCATAAATTAACAACCTTACATAGGTATTCTGAGGTCGTGGTGTTTGATCGTGACTACCGTACCGGTAGCATATCGCAATGTATGTGCATTGATAAATAAAAGGTAGCATTGCCGGATCCAGGAGGGGAGGGTAAGGGGGCCAACCCATGCCATCCAAAAAAAACATCAGAATTCTTCCGTGACAAATTGAATAATTGAACTTGATAATTATTACTCTGATTTTGTACTTTTTACCATGCTAAAATCTACCTTGAAAAGGATCTAACCTCCCCAAATTAGGGTCAAGCCTCCCACAAATCACAATCCTGGTTCCGCCACTGGAGGGTAGGCATCATATCGTACACATCGTAATCACAGCGTACCTGTCTAGTAACACATTGGAAGTAACTTACCCTGTAGTTAATAGCGAAGGTCGATATCTGCAGAGCCATTGAGATAATGTACACAGTGCTGTTGAGCAAGTCCGGAGCAAACTCTCGCTCTTCATCCTCCATCATGTCCATATCTAACTTTGGTTTTACATCTCTGTAATAAATGAATTATAAATCAACTTACAAAACGATTGATCACTGATGACTCAAGTGTGTGTAAATTTATTTTTCAAGTGTTTACAGCAGTGGCACCTTCGCGGCTGCAGGAAGGCATTTTTGGGGATGCGGGAGAAGCCTCTATGAATATAATAAATTATTTAATATCATTTATTATCACAGATAAAATCGATCCCCGAGTATGAAGTTTTGATGAACATTAGGTGGTATTGTGGTCAAGTGCTTTCTTCATTATGAAAAAAAAAAAGAGATATCATATGAAAATCCGAGTACATAGTATAATTGTATATATTTAAGACGGTTACCTGTCCGGTGAGCGTACAGTCGCCTCGCGCACCAAGTATATGAGACAGAGAAAGTGCACCGCGAATTGTGCCAGCACCGTCATTATGGTATACATGTTGAAGATGTTCGGCAGCGGGCGCTCCTTCGACAGTTGTTTTAGAGGCTGAAATAATATTGATAGACTATATATCGCCACAAAAGTAACAAAATATTCGTTCACTTCCCTCTCTCTTCCTCTCTGTAATAACTGAGATGACAATATGTTTTATGTGAATGTTTTCCACGGTGTGAACTCACAGTTATAAGTACCAAAAAGCTTACACTAAAGCAAAATTGCCAAGTGTTAGAGAACTAACAGTGGCAGAGCCAGGATTGCCAGTTGGCAGGGGGGTTCTTGAACCCTTGAGACTTGTTTTTACAGATTAATAACTAAAATAGCACACCACGTTTTATATAGTTTAATAGTTAAAAGTAGGGACTGTACATCGTAAACTTTAAATCCGTATTGCCTTAAGAGAGAACCATTAAGCAATAGGAACATTTAAAATTTTATGAATTAAATTTAAATCCATAGCCTTTTAAACCATTTATTATCGTGATTCGATGTTTACCTTGGACCTTGATATGAAGAGGAAACATGAAGCTAGCAATAAACTCTGCAGCGTGGCCTGCGTGTCGCTGAACTTGATGCCGTCTAAGTAGAGAACGGACTGGCTGTACGCGAGAATGAGGGCATTCAACGCCAGAATCTTAAACATCTGCAGAGTTGTGACCAGTGTGCACCGACCTTGTTTGATGATGTGACAAACTGAAACAGGTAACATTATGAAATTAAAAATTTGTTACCATTATATATATAATAACCATTTGTTTTTTACTTTGCTGCTATATTAAAACAAATTATTAATGCAAGACGAACAGAATACATATTTTGATTACTTAATTTTTGATACCTATGCATATATTTAAACATGTGGAATTTTTCGTCGTAATTTATACCCACTTTGTGTCTAAATTACTCGGTTATTAACGACCGATGACAATAATAATCATTTTCGAATATAACTTTTTCCGAAATATACAATTTAATTAATAATTTCATTTTAAGATAACTTAACTGTCTGTCCATGATTTTTTACGTTTTTATTTTAACTATAACTTCTACAATTTTCCTATGGCTTTTAATCGTTAAAGAAGTAATAAAATCGTTTAATTTAATAGTTTCAGAGCATACCCACAAAAAAAGAAATCTTTTCTTTTTATATATGTATTTGTAAATGTTTACAAAACACAGAGAGTAGCGATAGCTATCCCTATACCATTATTCATAACATTGACAAAAAATACTAACTGCACAATATGCTAGACAGGCGACTCGTGAAGGGCGCGGCTACGCTAGCATCGCCCAGCCTGACGAGTTGCGGTTGATCCTCTTCTTCCAACTTCTTCATGGCTCTACGCAGCCTGGCCGCTGCCTCGGCCCGAGCCTCCGCGCGAGGGTCCATTCGAGCCCCCGGCAATCGCCTAGGGGGTTCCAGTTCAGGTGTTCTCTCTTCGCGAGGCTTCTCACGAGCTCGTTCTGGTGCATTTGCCAAAATTGCTACACCCACCTATAATATAATTCAAATAGATTGACCCATCTATAATATAATACAAATATATAGGTCACTTCAAGAAGATGCATTCCTCTCCTTTAAGTCCAGGTGGCAAACGAACAAGCGGATCACCAGATGTTTAGTGAATGCTACCCATGGACATCCACAACAAGCAAATGTGTTGCAGATGCGTTGCCTACTTTTCCTTTTTCCCGTTAGCCCCATCCCCGTCCAATCCTCTTCCCGTTCCCATCCTATCCTTATTAGGAAAGGGTGGGAAGGGGAAGAGGACTGAAATTAGGCCTCCGGCACCTCACTCATCAGACGAAACGCAGAGTACTTCACGCCTGTTTTCTGCGAGGTCGTGATATTTCACCGGTCGAGCCGGCCCATTCGTGCAACAGATGTTGTTTTTGCGGGCTCTACCACTGTAAAAAAAAATATAAATATCTATAAAGATTATGAACTTACGTCAGCATGTTTCAAAGCGCCAACATCATTTGTACCATCTCCACACATTAAAGTCACATAACCTAGTGATTTTAGAGTAATTATTACAAATTCTTTCTGTTTAGGCGCAAATCTTGCAAAGACTTTAATATGCGGCATTAATTTTATCATAAGTTCATGGTAATGCTCATTTAGGAATGTAAGGCCTTCTCCAGTAATGCAGAGATCATATTTTTTAATCAATTCTTTCTCTGATTGATTATTACATATTGGTAGGAGAACATTCTCATTGATAGACTTCCAAGCCCAATTGTCATTCATTTCAGTTAAAATAAGAACTTCACTCTTTTGTGTGAATTTCAATTCTTTGGCCACATGACAGGCAGTCAGTGGATTATCGCCAGTGATCATCACAACTGAATGTGATGCATGAACAATTTCAGATATGGCTTTCTTTGAGTCACTTTTCAAAGGACATGAAATTATAACAAATCCAACAAATGTCAAATCACACTCTACATCTTCCCTAGATAAATCTCTAATTTCTTGAGAAGTCAGCTTGCCTAAGCTTCTGTAGCCCAGCGCAAGAACCCGCGCTCCTCGTCGAGACAGTGTTAAATAAACATGGTCATAATGACTAGGAACCTCTTTAAGCATGGTTTTTATTGTTTCGGGTGCACCCTTGACACTACTAATATAATGTGTTTCAATAAAACCACGCTCATTCATTTGGTATCCAGCTATTACAGACATCCTTTTAAGGGCGCTTGAAAAATGATTTCTGTGTACTATTTTGAAACCAGGTGATTTACCTTTCTTAGGTACGACCGCATCACCCTTTGTTAGATTCCATTCTGCAGCTTTTAGAGTTGCCTTTTCTAATGGATCCCCAACAACACCATCATCTAGTTGCACAAGAGAATGACAAGATGCTAAAACTTGTATGGTTTCGATTGGTGCTTCCGACAGAGGTATGACAGTTGCATCTGTATGACCACCAATTCCTGCAACACCTTCTACTACTAGATTATCACTTGTCAGGGTGCCAGTTTTATCGAAACAACAAATTTCCACTTTGCCGGCAAAGGGTATTCTAAACGGTTCTGTACAAAAAACTGCTAATTTTGACAAGGAGAGTAATGAAGTATTTACAGCTAGTGACAATTCAATTGGAAGTTCTGGTGGCACTACAGATGTTAATATCAGAGTACATTCCAAAAACAGCTTGTATCTATTTCTCTCGGGGTCTTCACAACCCTTTACCCAAACGTAAACGGCAGCAGCAATTGCGAATATTAGCAAAAACAAAATAAAACCAAATGTCTCCAGGTTATTTGCTGTTACTCGCTTGACTCCAAATAAAATAGTTCTTAGAAGTTTACCCTGTGATGTATTAAATCCATTACGAATAACATAGCCAATGCAACCATTATCGGGAGCTTTTAATCCTGATGTAATATTTTTACTTGGCGATGAATGTTGTACAATTTTCGTGCCTCCAAACAACATATGCAGTTTACCATCACCTTCAGGATCTAAATTAACTTTAAGATTCTTTTCATTATCAAGAGCTTCTTTCATTTGTGGCACACTTTCTCCAGTTAACATTGATTCATCAACTATGCAAGATCCTCTTAAAAGTAGTATATCACACGGGACTAGATTGTCGCTGTGTGATCTAGTAAGGGATACAATATCACCGGGTAACAATTGGTCACTCATAACCTGGCGCCATCTTCTATTCCTATAGACATTGATATTATATGGCTTATTGCCCATCTTTCTTATTTCTGCCATATTCCTCAACTGTTGCTGCACTAAAGTACATTCAAACATGACAAGCATCACAAGTGTAAATATAGAATAATACCAATATTTATCCAAACACCAAAGAGCTACACAAAATACTTGAAAGACAAAGAATGGTGCAGTTGCTCTTTCTTTAAATAGTTCCATAAATTCAGGCACTACCTGAAACAAAAAAATTGTTTAGGATGCTACACTAGTCATTCAAAGTCTATTGTGTCTTTGAGACTGACAAATTTAAAATGGTGTTTCATAATGTTAACTACATTGCATGTACATAATATGTGAGTAATCATTTAGAATTAGTTGTTTGGAAGTTGAGATTTTTCTTTTTCTGTTGTCAAAACCAACATGGAATGATTCAGTTAGCAAGTTGTCCGTTTGGTTGACATGACCCACATAGCCAAAAGCAACTCTAAGATGTTTGATATAAGGGCATTAGATTCATAAAATTTCCTTTTTTTAATTGAGATAAGAACTCTTTCTTTGAGAGCACATTATCAGTTACATAAAGACTTAGACATAATAGACTATATTAAGCCATGATGACATTATAAATTTCAATGTTCTTAAAGAACAAAAAAATGAATTACTTTTTAATTGTTAACAAACCTATACATTAAACTTACCATAATCATTTCATTTTTACCATACGTTTTTTCTGCAATATCAATAGATTCATCATCCAGATACCCCTTAGATTCCATATACTCTTCATATGTTTTGTTAGCTGGAAATTCAATTGTGTGGAATGTTTTTTTTTCCCAGTCATAAACATATTTACTTTTTTGAAATATAAACCACACATCGGGATTAAGGTCACCTTTTTTAGTTGACTAAAATTTAACAAAAAAAATGGTTTTATTAAAGTATCCATAAAAATAAAAATTTACTCTATGAATATGATCAACCTACCTTTGTATGATGGAGTTTCACAATTTCGGAAAACCCATTATTAGATGTTGGTACAACTTTGACAATTTCAGCTTGTATAGGATCTTTTACCTTAAAATATAAAAAAATAATATGATTGCACTTAAACTATCTTTGGTTTAATTATAAATATTTTAAAATAACAATTACTTACGGCTGTACAGGATAAGAAGCATTGTATATGAACACTCCAATAGCAGCAAAGGCAAATAAGAATTTGTATAATTGCTACTACTGCAACAGTAACAAAACCAGCCTCAAAGTTTTCTTCGAAACCGTACACAACAATCCAAAAATAAAATACCACTGGATATATTACTAAGAAAGGTAATACAGTTCCTTGCAGAACCGTTGCCATTGGCTTGAAAAGTTGAGTATATCGTACTAAATCGTCTAATGACGACTGCATCTTAGTGGAAACCATGTTTCTGAAAATTATTTCAGAGATATTCGCAACACAGAAAAATTTGTTATTAAATATTAATAAATAGGGCACATTTTCTTATAAATCTCCTATACAAATCAATTCATTAAATGGTGTAAAATTTGATTTTACTTAATTTATAAGCCCACAACACGATACCTCTATCATGTCAATTAAAATGACAGGTCACAGAAGAATAGTATGATTGTCAAATGACAACGTTCAAAGGTTTTTTATTGGTTTTCAGAAAATAGCGCGTGCATGACACGTCACTTTGTAACATCTTTTCCAAGTATAAATAATATCCTATAAATATGATATGCCTCAATAACAAAAAAAACGCCTAAAATAATGTAATACTTGCAAGCTTTATAGTCAGCTGACTTATAAAATGTGTATTGAAATGGTACCGGTTCTGATTTATGTAGGTTTTTATAATTTTAGAATACTAAAAGCTAGCTTTGAAATTCTATAATTTAGTAATTCGGCAGGTTTTAGCGTCTAAAAACTTTAGGGCCTTTTTCTCAGACAAATTAGCATTTGGCTAATTTTGCAGCAGTTGCGCTTGTAGTAAAATATTCAACCATTAAAACGAATTCAGCAGGACACGTTCGAAACTCAAGTCGATGTGTATGCCACTGTTATTTGGCTAAGCAGTGTTTGCTTTATTGGTTGACATTGAAAAAAGTAAACACATCACAATTATCAAATTAAGTAATAGGTTTGTAACTTAAACACTCTTTCTACATCTTAGTCATATATTCTATCTTGCAATATATTTCACTTGCAATACCTTTCTGACTTTCAAGAAGTCTTCGAAGTAATTCGATCGTAAAAGTAGGATGTGCTGTATAACAAATCAACATTTAAAATTAGCACCACTGTTACCTCTTATTCATTCTTTCCTTAAGAGATTAAGAACTTATATTTAGGAGAGGTAGAGAGATCTTCCGAAGATACTCGGTTCTCAGGAGGAAGCTTGGTTTTGGATAATAACTTCAGGCCATGACTAATAAACGAGTATTAGAGCTTGCAGCCTTTGAATTCTCACACATTCTCATGCATGATTATCTCCTGAGTGAGTACTTTGTATTCATTGATATATTATCAGTCAATCCATCAATCCAAGTCAGTCAGCCAAAAAGTGCGTACTCTGTGGCTGTGGTGTGGGTTAAGTTAACTGTCAAAAGCCGCGCCAAAAGTGAGCTATTAAATATTCGCTTGAAATATTTTTTATTGTGTTTGTTACAATGGATTTAAAAATCAAAAGAAAAACAACACGAACTGCATACGCAAGTAATCTTTTGGAAAGTTATCCACATGACCTACAAATGTACAAAATTCCCCCCGTAGAGGATATAAGACTACAGGAATTTGAATGTTTGGCTTTAGAAAGGCTAACTTTATTAAGATGCCTCGCCACTGCTACAACTCTGAAAGGACTACGAATATATTCAGACGAATGGAGAGATTTTATTATAAACGAATTAAGATCACAAGGATTAAAATACTACGCTAGTTTATGCGACATGTCCGGATGTGGAACTAATGAAAGTGATTTACTTGCGAGGCGTAAAGATCACATTGGACATTTTATTCTTAGATTGGCTTATTGCAGAACCGAAGAATTACGTAGATGGTTCGTTGCAAGAGAATTAGAATTGTTCAAGATGCGATTTATGACGATGACGCCAAAAGCTGTTGAAGAATTTTTTAAAATAAACCAATTATGTTATACTAATATTTCAGATGAAGAAAAAAATGAATTAATGCCTTGTTTAAGAGAATCAACTATGCACCAAAAAATAGATTCCTTGAAATTTTATAAGGTAAAATTTTATGAAGTTCTTGATTTAGTAAAAGCAAGAAAAGTTTATATACAAGGTGGATATGCATACATACCTGATAAAGATTTTATTTCCGTGTTGTCTGCACAGTACAGGATACACTTAAAACAAAGCTTAGCAATTGCTTGTCATCATTTGGGAGAAATAGAACAGGATGAGAGACTTGTTGGTTTACTTAAAGGATTACACCAATCTTATTCCGGCAACAACTACAGTGACACAAAAGTAACAATCCCAATTGAATCCTTAGATTCTCTCTCAGTAAAATCATTTCCTTTGTGTATGAGACAGCTCCATGAGCAGTTAAGAGTAGGCCATCACTTAAAACATGGTGGAAGATTACAATATGGACTGTTTTTAAAAGGAATAGGTGTGACTCTTGAAGACTCATTACGGTTTTGGAGAGATGAATTCACTAAAATAATGGAATTAGACAAGTTTGAAAAGCAGTATGCATATAATGTGCGATATAACTATGGTAAGGAAGGAAGTAAAAAGAACTACTCCCCTTTTAATTGCTTAAAAATTATTAACAATACTGTAGGCCCAGGAGATTGTCATGGATGTCCATATAGACATTGCGACCCAAGCAACTTAAAAAACAGGCTTCAAGGATATGGAATAGAAAATCAAGGTAATTGCTATTTAAATTATTGTTAGTATAAAGAAATTTTATCTGTAACTTTATCATAAAACTAAAATGTAATAATATGGCAAATTCATATTTTTAAGCCAGTATTTCAGTTTAAATAATATTCTGCAGTTTGAATACAACAGTTTTAGTGTGACTTTTAAAAATATTGGACATTCAGAGGTAAATTATTGGCAGTATAAAAAATATAACTCAGCATTGTGACATCTCATTTTTGATAATTTTAAAGTTTTTCTAGTTACTTACCTTTGGATCAAATACATATCAAATTGATGTATTACAAAAATGCAATAATTTTTTCAAAATAGATTTTTCAACTTTCACAAAAGATTAAATAAGCAACAATAACTAAAATTATTTGTTAATAATGTGTAATTTAAGAAATTGTTAACAATGTTCTTATTTTCAGCTCTGAATGATATAATAGACATGGCCAAGAAGGGCCATTTTCAAATAGCTTGCAGTAAGTATTTCGATGCTTCACATAATACTGATCTTGGACTGGGTGTTAATCACCCAAACCAATATTTTGAGGAAAGTCAAAAACTTCTGAAGGTTGACAGCAAGGTAGAAATTAAGAAAGAAACTAAAACAATTAAGAAGGAGCAATCCAATAATATTGAAGAAATGGATTTTGATGAAATATCTGAATGGAATGAATAAAATTATTTAATCAAAAGTAAAAATATTTGTTTATTATTTTAATAATACATGATTCACAATTCAACTACTTTCTTTTTACATACATTGCATGCTTCGTCATACGACCACAGTATAAACCAAATATGAAAATGAGTCCAACCACTGAAATGCCCACAACTAGAAAGTATTTCTTTGATGGTGATGTTGATAGTTCATTGTAGATATCCCCTAAATTTTCTGCATGATTTGCCTGGAAATTTTTCAAGTCATCCTTAGTTTATTAGGTTAATAATGAGTACTTACAAAAAATGCAAAATGTGTTTAGATTACTTAAATATAAAGAACAATAATTAGTAAATAAAAACTAATCTTACAGCAACATATCTGTACATTTCCAAACGGCTTGATAGTTGTTTTTCACATTCAGCCTCTAATTTTCTGTTACTATCGTTCAATATTATTTTGAGGCATTTGAGTCCTAAAAAAAACATTTTGATTTAAAATTTACTCTGTATATAATCATATTCAGTTTAATAAAAAGTAGATCTATAGCAATCTTGGTATTCATGGTCTACCCTAAAAGATTAAAAAGACATAACTGTCATATATTCTAAACAACTTTGCAAAATGCATGCAATGGTAAAACTTTGCAAGGCACACTGGTAGACTCTTGAATAGGTAAAGCAAAGAAAGGTTTTATAAATATAATGTGAACTAATAAAACCAAGCTATATCTCAAATCATCCACATAATTAAGATCAAATTACTTTTTTTATTCGTTTTTTTTTAAATACACATGTATATATAGAGTATATTGAGATTGACTCAATATAACACAAAAACAGTTTAATGTACAGTAACCCTAATTTTATCTGAAGGTCAGAATTAAAGAAATTGATTGGTAAATTAATGTTCTTAAATAAAAGCTTTTACGGTTGAAGTAATAATAGGTTTATCAAACTTTATTATTATTTTCAATATTATTACTTATAAATATTACTAATAAATTAAATAGCTTAGTTGCAAGCCTGCTGTGGGTCTTTTTCAATATATGTTGGAGACATAGCCTAGTACTGGAAGATTAGTGTAAATGTAAAGCCATCACCATCCCTTTATATAAAGGAAAAGGTTCACAGCATGATTGTAAAAATTACCGAGGAATTAGCCTTCTCAGCATTGTGGGAAAACTATGCTGAAGTACTGATTGAATGAAACAGAAGAAAGAATGTGGGATGTGTCTTTACACATCCCACATTCTTTCTTCTGTTTCTTTCAGGTTTTAGGAAAATAATGGGTTGCATAGATCAGATCTTTTCTTTATGTGTGATCACAGAAAAGTTTCTGGCCCTAAACCAAAAAGTTTTCTGCGCCTTTGTAGACTTAGTAAAGGCCTGTGATAAAGTTAAAAGAGATGTTCTGTGGTCCATTTTGGTTAAGTTTGGAATGAACAATGATCTGATACAAGGGTTAAAGTCTCTTTAAAGATTCTATTACTTGTGTTAGGATTAATGGGGACTACTCTGGTTGGTTTAGCATCAATAAAGGTGAAGACAGGGCTGTGTAGCATCCCCTTGGCTGTTCAATATCTTTAGGGATCATTATTTCAAAGCTTTGAAAGATGAACAGTGTGGATTAAGATTGGGTGAGTAAGTTGTAAAATGTCTCTTATACGCCAATGACCACCAGGTCGTGTTTGCGTCATCGGCGGAGGACTTACAACTTATTCTGAATGTAGTTAATGAATCATTAGAAAGTAAAGGCATGAAGATGATTGTAGATAATACGAAAGTAATGGTGTTTGAAAGAGAACAAAGTAAGACTATAATTGAAATAAATGTTAACGGTAAACAAGTGGAAGAGTTCATGTATTTGGGATGTATGTTTAGTAGAGACGATAGGCATGAAAGATTTTGAACGACGTGTAAATGCGGGAAATAAAATGAATGGTGCTATAGGTACAGTAGTGAGGAGTCAGAATGTGTCTATGAAGACTCGTCTGGTAATACACAATGTTGTACTAGTTCCCACTTTAATGTATGGAAGTGAGAGCTGGGTTTGACAGGAAAAGCATGCTAGTATAGGTAATGCCATTGAGATGCGATCCTTAAGAATTATGTTAGGCGTGACTTTGAATGATAGGGTTTAATCGTATATAAATTAATGAATCATTCGTATTATTTTATACTGACTAGAATTGAGAAAGGTATCGGTGGTTCAGGCATGTTGAAAGGATGAAGAGAGAATAACGAAACAAAGTTATGTTGCAAAAGTGAGTGGTAGTGTTGGTAGGGGATGCCCTAGGAGAACTTATATCGATCAGATTAGTGGTTTACTAAAAAAGGGCGATATAAGGACCCATTACCTACGAACATGCATGCATAGATGTATGAATGTAGAAGAAGCGAAAGAGGTGTGCCAGGATCGCGCCAAATGGAAATCCATAATCTCTGCCTACCCTCTGGGTTATGGGCGTGAGCGCATATTTATTTATTTTTTATTATTAAAAAACAAAATCTAACAAACTTACGTCTTCCAGCACCATGTTCCAATTCTTTGCAATATTTTAACAAATCCAGAGCACAGGCACGCTCTAGTAATGGATCTGCATCAATGTCAACTTCCGTTTCCTCTATTATCTGTGCAACTTCCTGGGCACATTCAGCTGATACTATTTTGTGATTTAACAAGGCATTTTTTAAACATTCCTCCACCTAAGGAGATAAGTTACTTTAGAATAATTATGCAGCACATCAACTTTCATACAGGAAAAAAGAAATACCCTACCTGACCATCAGCATTTGTAACAGAATCTTTAGGTGTTGCACAAATGGTTTGTATTTCTGCTTTACATAATTTTCCAAGGAGTGGGTCCAGGCGGTAATTTAAAGCCTGCTCTTTTAGTATATTTGCAAGATCATTCTCACAAGTAGCAGATAATTTAGATTCTCTAAACTTTTCTTTGAGACAGTACAATACTTTGCCTTGTAACTCCATATCTTGTGGTTCAGTTGCTGCAAATATGATTTACTTTATTAAAAGTAATATAAAATTTAATTTTTACATAATGACTTATGATTATTGACTTACCTATAATCTTGAAACAAAACTTTTTAATGTCAAGTTTGCATGCATTTTGCAAATTATTATTAAAACGGTAATCCATGTTTTGCTCAATCATTCTATTAACAATAACAATCTTACAATTTTCATTAAAATCTGGTTTTTGCTGATGGACCTAAAACAATTCATAAAATACAGTTATCACTTCAATAAATTGTTCAAATTATTAAAATTTTATATGATAATTGAAAGTAAACTTACTTTTAAGCAATCTAAAATATTAGAGGCTTCTGTATTGTGGCAATACAGATCTATCATATCATTACAACTGGTTATCAAGTGATAGTCTATGGCATTGTCTGTAAATTCTTGTTTCCTAACAACAAAAATAGCTTTTCTGCATCCTTCACTTAACTTTCCCTTTGCAGTTTGAAGACACTCTAAAGCTGCCGCCTCTCCATGAGGTACTGCAGGACAATATATTTGTAAATCTTTAACACAAGCCTCTTTGAGATCTGGATCTAAATCTATGTTTTCTTTTTGTTGAAATAATTGGCTTCGTAACTGTTGACGACAGTCTTTGAATATTGTGTGTTTCCTTCGCGAGATTGTGTCATTTCTTACAATTTCACTTAAACATGTAACAACCTGGCTTTTCGTTTGTGCTTTCGGACAGAATCTTACAACATAAGATTTGCAAGCATTTTTGAATTTCCTTGTAAATCTATAATTTTTTAATGCAATTAATTGTTCATGTTCAATTGCTGCTCGGCATTTTACATTTGACTTTACTTGTGGATCGTTCTTATGGGCAATCAAACAATCTAGTACATCATCATCATCTTTTTTACTGTTTAGTTCTGATGAACAAAACTTTTCTATAGGTATTCGACAGTTGTTGCTAACTATAGCATTGAGTTCAATGTGACCACTTTGTGTTTCAGTGAAGTTTGTTACTACCTCTCTGCATTTAGGGGATAGATCTTTTATTTTATTTTGCAAACACAATATTTCTTCACCTTTGCCAGTATTTTCAAAACATAAATTAGTCAAATCATCAAGGCAAAGATCTTCAATTTCTGGTAACAAATCTACACTAACAGCTCTTTGCCTCATGACTCTTCGGACTTGTTGTTCACATGCAGGTTTCAATATACCCTTTAATGCAAAGTTATATGCATAATTATATAAACATGGTAGAATTAAAGGATCTTTTGCTGATTGATGCTCACTAGCATCAGCCCATTGTAGTTTAGCTTTGCACTGTGTTACAGCATCATATATGCATGCTTTATACAATTGGGGGTCAAGTTTGAAATCTCTGGATATGAAGTACTGTATTTGTAGTAATGCAGTTTCACAGTCACTTGTCATTAAATCAGTTCCAAGCTTTTCCATTAAACATGACATAACTCTACCATTGCCACCATTTATTTCCCTACAAGATTTATCAACTACAGGTTTACATGCTTTACGTAAAATAGGATCTACTCTCCAATCTTCTCCCGGATCTGCTTCTTGAACCAAAGCTTCTAATGACTTTTGACAAGTCATGCTAAGTCTTTTTTCCTTTTTCTTTTTAGGTCTAGCATGCTCCATTAAACAGTGTATAATTTTGCCTTCTGCTGCTAAGCCTCTGCACAAATTTGTTATATCATTTGCACAGTGTTGCATTAATTCAGTAGACAACCTGTAATCTTCCATTAGCATCTTCCTGTGATCAGTCATTTCTGCAATGCACTCAGGTGTCAATTTTGTGCTGTCATTTCTAGATATATTCTCCAAGCATAATAATATTTGTGCAAGTCTTACTTCTTTATCTTCCACAACACCTTTTCTACAGCGATATTTTCTGATATCATCTTTACAGGATTTAACTAAACCTTTACTATTTTTGTAATTGTTAATCACATTACGTTGCGCATAAAATAGTTGATCTTGACATGTTTTTGTCATGCCTGAAACCAATAGTTATTAAAGTTATGTAAAATAAGAATAACACCTAAATTAATTTAATGTAGAAATAGTCACCTTTTTCATATTTATGTCGTACAAGACATTTGTACATTAACCGGGAACCAGGCTCTTCATCAAGACAAAAGTTTTTGGCATCTAAATTACATGCAGCAAAGACAATTTTATCTAACTGTAATGAGCTATATTTCATTTCATTCAATACTATAATTTCAGATTGGCATTCAGGACGTAGGTTTTGAATCAATCCTTGTAGACAATTTAGCGTCGGAGATTGTGACATACTTTTTAAGTCTGTAGAAATTCTACCACAGTTGTATGTGTGAATATCATCAAAACAATGTCTTAAAAAGTTTCCTGTTATAAGCCAGTCATTAAAAATCAAAAGCTCAATTTTGTCAATGAGATTCAAACATGTTTTATCTTTAGCACTGGGCTTTCGTTTTAAAACGCAATCTATGCTTAACTCAGTAGGATTTAAGCAATCTATTATAGCAGCTTCATCCTGACATGGTTCTTTAATTTTATAATCTATATAGGCGTTATCTAGAAGTTCAGCCTGATGCATCCAAACTTTGTGTTGACAAACTAAGCTAGCTTGTGTTTTATTGTTACGAGTTTCGTTCAATGCACAAGACAAGATATTAAGGTCGTCACGCAAAATTGAACATTGTTTCTGAATATTACCACATCCACCCAAATCTATAGAATATATTCCTTTTTGTGCCCTTATTAAGCCACCAATCGCTTGTACTCCTGATACGTTATTTATTGATAAAGATAGTAGAAGGCTTATAGCTTCTATTACCACTAGATGAAACATTTTGATATACCGGCTAACTTATTATACTAACATGCTAATAGATTCACTGTTCCTTAAAATATTCCCTATTGCTAACACGACATTTTTAAAGTATTTACATGAATAAAGGTTTTAGGCACATCCTAGATCTTACACAATATACGATTTCTAGCTCAAAAAAATAAACAACGAACGATTGACGACTTAGCAATTGCTAATTGCTATTGTTTGACAAAGAAAGAAAACACAAATGACATTTTTTTTTTACCTTCAGAAAGTTTCAATTCCAAACAAAGATCATAGAGTCATACATACAACTTTTGGAAATGTTTAATTAATATTGAATCTTTAAGATGTCATAAATTTCTTGGTTAAAATATCTTCATTCATGAAATATTTTTATTTATATGAGAAATAAAAATATTTTCAATTCATATCTAAGCGGAAACTATAGGCGTACAACTTATTTTTTGTTTCAGTCTTCAATTAATCTCAATAATTATTTCTTTTATATGATAAAGTTAATTAAAATTATCGCCATTTACTATGAATGTAATGAATGAATGTTTGCGAAATTAGCAAAATATAAAAAAATATCCTTTGGGAGCATTTTTTTTAGTATATTACATGCATTTATATATTACAATTATGGTATGTATAAATGTTGTGATTTTTATATTTCAGTAAAATTAAAAAACCCATCAAACAGATTTCAATGTTTTGTTAGGAGTTATGGGAGTTGGACATTCAAGCAATTCTTTGACGGAAATTGTCGAATAAACAAAACCTTTCCCTATTTTATAAATCAGGCAAAAATAATAGTTGCAACAGCAAAGCAATGTACTCTTTGCCAAAGAGTAATTGAGTAAGGAGTCATGAAGTTTAGTTTTGTCAATTTCGCCAAAGCGATTTTCCGCATTTAACAAATCAATTTATAATTGCCGGTTGAATATAAACAATGGAGGGTTTTATAGAAGTTAACGAAATATCTGATTTCGTATCATACATACGTAGTGTAAGTTCATCTAAAAATGCTATTTTCCTATTTATTGTACTATTTTTAATTCCCGTGTAATTTATAACATAAGTCACAGTGTATTTTTGCTATTCTAGTTTCTTAACATGGGTAGCTGAATGTTAAAATATATGTAAAAGTTATGTCTATTTCTTTATTTTTATTTTTTTTACCAAAGCAGAAGACCTTTATTTCTCTTATACGATCTAAAAAAATGTTATCTTAAGTTTGTATTGTACTTTGTTAATATAAATAATGTAACGTTTAGTTCATTTGGAATGAATTACATTTGGTATAAATATAATAAATAATGTATTACAAACAAAATCTTGTTGCAGATTGAATGGCGCGATCCTTGGCTCATGGCACTAGTGTCCTTTCATGTCCTGGTCACATTCACATGCTTTTCAACTCGTAATTATGGAAATTTTCAAGTTGTTCTCTTCATCATACTGTGTAAGTTTTTATTATCTTTTTTTAACGTGTATATTAAGGTTTTAATATTATTTAGATGTAGATGTTGTAAATATCTTAGACAGCATAGCGGCAATCTATGCCATTTAAACATTCAAGTATGTTTTGGAGCAGAATAACAATATGGAATACAGGTGTATAGATAAATTTCAAGTGTAAAGCCAAGTAGCAAAAGCATTTAACATGAATACTAATCTGCTATTGAGAAAATCTCACATCAATAATGAATAGTAACAATATAACTCTTCAAAATGCTATAGTATCGTTTTAACATTGTTTTCATCTATTTTTTAAATATATCTTTATAATTCTTCCAAGTAATATTTTTACTATGTTTTTTTATTATTTTTTATATGGGTACACTCATATTTATAATGACACATTTCCACAGTTAAAGTGTGTTGATACACTAAAATCATGCCATGTTGAGGGAAGTTTTTTTATGAATAGTACATTTCTTATCTTTGAATAATAGTCCATACATCACATACAAACACATGGTACAGGTTATCTTGATATGATGTTACAAATATCTACCTTTACTAATTGATTTTATTTTCAAACTCTCATCTTAGTCTTGTTGAAAGTGTGCATACTGCTTCATTGCAGTAGATATTATGAAGATACTGATGCCTCTGTCCATCTTCTAGAGTATTCTTCACATTACATGTATTAGATTGTTAAAGGATGGTGCCCATACCTTTTAAATAGTTAACGCTACGTGTGACCCAAGCAATACATGCATTTTGTATGTATTGCTATATTAACAAGATGTTGGTGGATGCTTAATGTTTGCCGTATGCTATTAATAAATAAAAGACTGACTTTTTTATTGTAATTTTATAACTACTACTACTACTATTATTTAACATTAAAAACAAAAAAAATTGCATTTAATAAAAAAAAGATTACCTGATATTTGACTTTGTTTTGACTCGAGATTGACTTTTTAGACAGAATTATTTTTAGTGAAACTAAGACAATGGGACCCACACCATGCTGTATTGATAAGTGTATATATGAAAATAATATCTTAAAAAGATGTTTATAAAAGGACAAATATGTTTTTGTTGGATTTGATACATCAAATTGTAAATGATTTGTTCAGTTCACAATTTGCCATCAGTTTATAATACCCCTAGTCCGGTAATAAACTGATGAAAATCACAATTCGTCGGTGACATACAGTTAAAATGTCCACTTTGTGTATTGTATAAATTTACACCTATTATCATTTTGTAACCTTATAACCTAGACATATATCCAATTACTAGTTATCTTGAATGAAATAAAAGACGTGAAATTTTTTTTTGTTTATATTTAAGTAAATTCATATGGTATCTTGCATAATTCTGAAGGTTAAATATTATTATTTTATTGTGTTGTTATCCAGTCATACTAATGTGAAGACAGTATTTTGTCAGTCATCTCAACAATTTGCTTATTATATAATACCTATTATAACATCTTAAAACTGCACACATATTCATAAAGGAAGTTATAAAAATCATTTTAATAGCGTCTCTCAGAATTTTGTCTACGACATCTGAAAATATTTATTTTGAAACACGAATACTTTGCAATACAGCAAAAAGATTTTAGAAGTGAAAACTTCTTCAGCCGCGTTAGACAATATTTGGTAGGAAAAAAATTATGTTCCCGTGAACAACATGCGTAACATACGTCAGCAACACGCTTATTTGAATTTGGAACAATTTCTACAAACTTTTTTTTATTTTTCTTGTGTTTATTTTGATTTTGATTATTAAGATATAAGGGTTTAATTTTTTAACACGTCGGTTGTATTGGGATGAATTTAGAAAAATCCTTTCTTACTGCTCGCCTACGTAATAAGTTATTTCTGTGCTATATTTCAAGTCTCTAGGCCTAGTACTTTGGGCTGTGCGTTGATATATCAGTCAGTTCTTTTATATATATGCAGATATAAAAACTAACTAAACTAGTTAAAGCTAAGAAACTTATGGTTTCCCGTTTTACATACGCATTAGTTCTAGACTTTGTATATTATGAACATTCCTATTACTTTCCTGAATCCCGTTGCATTGAATTATAAACGTCATAAGTTATTTTTACATTTAAGTTGTGAAATAATAGTTGCACGTTTTAGTATTGCGTATTGGAGACTATACAAACATCCGCTTAGATCCAAACAGTGTAGTTTGTAAAGAATTTGTATTCAGAAGCTCGATCTTCTGACGTCGGTCATCCGTTTTAAATCTATAATCCCATTCGAATAATTCGCAGTCAGAGCATTAACAGTTCTATAATTAGATTAAAAAAGGTAAATATTATTACTATAATATATAACATGAATATAATAAAAGCATAACGCTCGTATCTTAGAAGGGTAGGCGGAGATTACGTATTTCCATTTGGCACGGTCATGACAAACTTCTCTTGCATTTTCTATATTCATATATTACTTGCACATGCTAACCGTTTATAGGTCCTTAATATCGTCGCCTGGTCCATAGCGATAGCCGCAACAGAGGTAAGAACACCTCTAAATACCTCCGTTACGTTCCTTCTTGTTTCACATTTTTGCGATATAAAGTTACCTTGTTAGTCTGTCTTCATTTTATTCAACAAAACATAAATACCGGAGCATATTTTCATATCTCTAAAGTAGTCGCATTTGTTCCTTATAATTTTATTTGCAACTCTATAACAAGGTCACTATAGCAATAGTGATGATAATGTCCAGGTCGTTTTGGGCCGTGGCGACTGTGTGGACAAGCATTTTAACTATATGACTTCATTCAAGTAGGGCTTAGGTCGGCCCTCTCATGTGCTCTTTGGTGGCTGGCGTACCCGTGCTTGTTGCTAAAAGCACGAGAGCTCTTTGGACCAGTCAAAGTTCCATATACATAATCGTAATGGATGGTCACTGGTTGGCGGGTCTTCAGTTCATTTCGCTTTACAATAAATAGCAATAGTATCATAAAGTCTAAAGGCGAATGAATGAAATATTTGTCTGTGCTTTTTAGAATATTAATTAATCGTTTTTGTATGTAATTAAACAACGAGAAGCATTCATTAACCTTATGGCAATTGTATTAATTGTGACCTACCTAAACCTACCAATGTGAAAAGGTTACTCAGGACTTTAATCCCATCACATTAAAACACTATTCCACTTGTTTGTTCAGTAAATTCACAAGACCGCTCTCATACCAGAACGCGTCCCTCCATAATACAAGTTAAAACAGAAATAAGCGATAGTAACTAAGTAACTATTTGAACGGTGTCTCTGTGAAGAAGGTACTTACAACCGTTAAGTTAACATTTTTTCAACCAGTCGTATAAAAAAATTACATTTAACCAGTTATAAACCTAGTACTGATTATGATTTATTCAATCAGTTATAATACTACGAGGTTATGGTTTATGTTTGTGATACAAATTCATAACGAAATCATTAATACGCGCCGTTGAAATCAGCCGAATCCATTGCGACTATAAATATTTTGTTTACAGTACTCTTGGTATATTTCTCGGAGAACATAAACGAAGTGGCGGCGAGGAATTGGACGCTGTTCTCTCGGCAGCAGTACTTCGACAGCAAGGGTCTCTTCATTTCGGTCGTGTTCTCCATCCCGATACTGCTCAACTGTATGATAATGGTGGTAAGTGGCTAATAATTTACACTAACATTGCTTGAACTGTTATTAGCAACGACCATGACACGGTTCATGCTATACGTAATTGGAGATTACTTGTTGGAACTGATTTGTTTTACATAATTTATAAGGTTTTTTTATTCAATCCGTCACATGGTGTCTGGTCCAAGAGGTCACAAAAAGTGACTGATAAGAGACTAGAAGATGGGCAACATTATCCTTCTGTATTAAGATGTAAGATGTATGTTCTGTATATAGATGTATTAATATTAATCCCCTTCAAGAAAATATTAATGGGTCACGCGGTCGGACTTCATCAGCCTATGGTGCCATTCAAACCAAAACACCGCGAGGTCTGTAAACTACTACTTACCGAAAATAGGCATCTCGGTTGTTCCTAGATGACGTCACCGCAGCATTCAGTGGTTGCTACTGCGCATATTGGACCTGTCATTATTTATTTATACGTGTTCCTATTCGGTCATTTGCGGAGTGGTAACTTGTAATCCACACATCAAAGTATTATGCCTTTTATTTAAGTAACATACAATGTCAAATCCTATATATTTACAAGCCATCTGGCTAATGTGATAAACAATATCGCAATAGCAGTACCGGCCAACTATGTGTATGGAATACATTTATTTGGCTGCGGAATGAAGCAGGTGTGTGTGCGAGAATGTTCCCAAACCAAGCATCGATGTTATACTATAATACATCATTTTATTAATGTCATGATAATGCAATCTGTCTGCAAACCTATCAATGAGATTTATATGAACTTAGCGGCATATATAAACAGCTGCGACAAGCGTGGGTTACCATTTTCGCTTCTTATCATATACGCACGCATTTTGCTTTTAGAGTACTGAGCACACTTTTTTTTTGAGAATAATCGCTAACTAGTTATGGACTGAGCTTCGCTCTGCGTTATCTTCTCTGTCATCGTAAGATCGCGATTTCTTGGAAGATATTTAGTATTGGAATAATGTCAATAAGTTATCATCAATTGGCAATGCAAATATATCATGCCACCGAAAATGGTGCTCTATAAATCAGTTTTTTTTTACCTTTAAGTTTGTTCCATCCAAATCATTAAGCTGTTTGAGGAATACATACAGTTACACTTCTTCATTCTTAACCTCTAAACTGGGGTATTACTGCGTTATCATCGTAATCCATATTGGATTAGAAACCTTATAAAATCGTAATTAAAAATGTCTTCTTTCAAGTTAGCTATAATTAAGTTAATAGTTTTCCGTAACTTTGTTTAAAATGTAAAATAAAATCAAATCAAAAGAATAGAATATCAACTTTTAAGGGCTTATTTCTATTAAGCGACTACATACCACGAGGAGGAGACTACATACTACATACGCGCGGCTTGTCGCTTAATGGAAAAACGCTCTTGTTTTGCTACATCAATCTTTATACTCTTAAAAAGAACTTCTTTAAAACATGGCCTCTTTAAATGGCAATTTAATTGCTATACAAAAGATCAATGTGAACACTACGTATTGATCTTTTTAATTCATGGTTTTTCTTTTAGTTTTCTTTTATAAATGTTGGATTTCTTTCGTCGCCGAACACGATCTTGAATTGACCGAGGAGTATAAGAAATGTCGATCTATTGTGTAGCAATGTGATTTGTCTCAATTAAAAAAAAACTGTTGCAAATCTATTATTAAGAAATAAATCCATTGCTTGCACCGCATGCGTTGCAGACACCGCTCGCGATAACGTGTTATCTGCTCGAATGTTGCGATCTAAATATAAATGTGAATGTAGTTCATCAGTAATCGTGTTTAGTCTACTGCGTTAACAGTAAAAGATACAACTTTTTCAATTATTTATGTTAACTAATTATTAACATTTTTTTTAAGTTTGAAGAAATTTAATTTAACAAGCGTTTTTATTTTATTACTTACTTTAATTAGAACGCTAGATCCATGGATAACATTTCTATGCGCAGTCTTGAGCATATATTTTCAAACGCTGTGTAGGCAGCCATTTCGACATCGCGCCTCATTTCTGAACGCAGTCCCTAAAGAATACCAATATCAAAAGTGATTGTCACCAAACCACATAGTATAAGATACGAAATGGCGTACCCAGGGGGAGGAGGTGAAGGGCAGGACAGCTGCCCCCCCTGTATTTTGACCTGCCTACCTACTGTTGTTATGGTAGAGTCACATAAGAACTTTTAAACGGTATGGGCGATTCTTTCACAGGAGTCATCATAAATCGTTTTGCTGAAGAACCTAGAAAAATATCTAATTAATTTAATGAAACGATTTAAATTTATGAAATTAAGGTGAAATAGCAGTTGTTTTTTCCGCCTCTTTCTGTACCTGTATAAAAAAAGAGAAATAGAGCTGTTTATAAAAGTGTTTTTATCATACCCATCTAATCACAAAGTACCGTAATTGCGTTTTTGTATATGCGATAAACAAAATGTTAAGATTTTATTTATCATTTCCGTTGGATAAGTATACAACAACAGTATATTACAAGTGAAAGAGGTAAACACGCAAGCGGTTATGTTATGCGAAGACTCCTACTTTTATACCCTTCATCCCAATTGGGGTACATATAGATATCAGTCGCTAATATACAATGAAACAGGAATTAACTATTGTTGTACATTGGCCATATTTCTAACAAGCAATTTTATTACATTCTTATCCGAGAAACGGAAACTCATCGATACAAGCTGGTTGCAAAAATCACTCATCATCGCGTAATATGTGTTTTGTTATTATATCTATATAAATCCATAATCTCTGCCTACCCCTCTGGGTGACGGGCGTGAGCGCATATTATTATTATTATTATATTGTATATCATATAATATAACGCCTAAAATAATGTTTGAGCTTTGCCTTGAGGATCTACAGAATTTACAGCTACACTGTATTGTCTTGAGCTGTAAGTGCTCCGTCCAGAGCCCTCGGGGAGCCCCCTTTCAGGTCGTCGCTTCGTTTATATTACAATATAATCGTTAGTATACATTTGTATTAATTTTATTCCAGGGATCATGGCTATATCAGTCAACGCAGATTATGACTAATTTAAAGAAGGCGCAGTTAAGACAGCGGCTCAAAGAACTAAACATGCACAGAGAACAACAGCAGAAAATGATGAAGACGGAGTAAGGTATACAAAAACAAGATCAATTACAAACGAAAATAATAATATTTATGCTAACCATACCGCGCTCGGTACACCAATGTGATAATTGCAACGCAAATTTCCTGATAATAATATGATGCCTTTACAAACAAAAACGACTTGTGTGTAGATTTATTTGATATAATATTTTTTAATGATGAAATTAGTCAGATTTAGTCGTGTGGATATGTCTTTATATAATGATGGTCAGGTTTTGTGTAAATCTTGCCTATAGATGCGATATAAATTTAAAAACAATAGATATTGTCTGTGTCGCTGCATGCTAATGGCTATTGTATACTAAAACTGTATGCATGAATCTAATTGACAGTGTAATGTTGGGAGACGGATTCAATCTGATATTAACGTTAATTGTGGAATGACTTGCTTTTTTAGTACAACATACCTCATTATGTATCATGACTCGAGTGATTAATTGAAAATTAAATAATAAATGTACAGTACAGTGCAAAAAATAAAATAAATACACGCTCACGCCCGTAACCCAGAGTGGTAGGCGGAGATTATGGATTTCCATTTGGCGCGATCCTGGCATACTTCTCTCGCTTCTTCTACATCCATACATCTACGCATACAAAGTCGTCGGTTACGCGTACTACTTATATCGCCCTTCTTTGGTATGTTACAGTAGATCCAACAATTATTTGCACTGCCTTGACATTGAGTACGATTTGATGGATGTTAGAATAATTCCATGCAGATGATAATTTGTGTATAAATAATCAACCTTTTTAAGTACGTTTCTCCAATGCAGGGAAACAGGCCTCCTTTCTGAGAGAGGGAAGGGGCCTTAATTCTCAACGCTGGCCCAGTGCGGGGTGGTATACTAGTGTACAATGTGTGGATTTGACAAACCTCGCGTTTCTTTTACTTCCATCTATGGGGTCTCTTAAAATTTAACTTTTTTTATTACGTCTGTAACTCAGCTACGTAATAAAAAAAATTAGTAAAAATGAGACTTAAACACTTTGACATTAAAACTACTTTGAAACACTTGTGTAAATTACAAAAATTGAAGACATTTTGTTACTCAGTTTATTAATCGTCGATAAAACTAGTTTAAACCTGATTATCGGCATGTACCTGCTTCATTTGATTGCTAACCACCTTGTACTTGAACCACATTCTTCGTCTTTCAAAGTGTTCAATCATTTGCAGTTTCAAAAATTCAATTATACATATAGTAATTGAGATGTAAAATCAACAACTTCATCTTTTTGTCAATCCTTTGTTTTGTAGTAACAATTAGAGATATATTTTCCTTGTTTTGTTTGTACATGACTCGTTCAACTAAATCCTGTTTATCTCGACACATACCAGGATTCTCATACAATAATTACTAGAATGAATAGTATTTGATTTCTACCCAATATTGATCTCTTGCTCTATCGTAAGCCCCTTCAAGTCTACGAAAACGCAAATGTCTTTTTGATTTCGGGTTA
>JWHW01028639.1:0-20284 GCA_000931545.1 Papilio glaucus | reverse complement strand
AAAAATTTCATGATGATCGGTTGAGTCATTACCAAGTTAATGTTGTGTATGTCTTTTTAACCTATTTTTAGAATTAAGTAGAAGGTGGACTGAAACATGTTTAGTTAATGGCTGGAGATGTTTATGTGCTAAGTTCGCAGTCATTTTTATACTAGCTTTTGCGAGAAAGATTATTACGGAATTTAGTAGTACGTATTACGTAGTAGTAGTATTAGTATTACGGAATTTAGTAGTACTTTAATTAATTTTCAGCAGCAAGCCATCAATTCTAGTTCTTTGGGAGTATAACATGGGTTCTACATAACCATCCACTAGCGGAATGAAATCTGCTTAATGATAGTATGTAGTTCAAATTTATAAATCACGGTATCGTCGATTTTATGTGGGAGCTTCCATGATATATAGGATGCCATTAAAGTAAACAATTTAGATACCACCTATATGATATTTTTATTTTCTAGCAAGTTGTACATCTGTGTCGTAATAAGAGGTTGCATGTGCTGGCACGCGCCACAATGGTGAAAGATAAGTGTCTTGGTGCGCATCGAGCCATGAACCGAAAGTCCGACGTTCGCATGCAAAATGTTCTTCGCATCCCAGTTGGTGTTTGTCTTTTAAAAGAGCGACTTGTTCAGACCTCCATTCAAACAGTGTCAGTTTATGTAAACAAAACTCACGGCGGTGTTATTGCCGTTGACGCTCTGCACTACAATTTTACTAAGTTCAAAAAATTATAAACTTTAAATTAAAACAAATGTTATATGTTTAAATAGTTAACGTAAGTATTGTACTGATTACTTAACACTTTGTATAACATATACAAGGTTGGTTTTATATTTTGACAGATTTAAAAAATTAGTCGGTTTGATCAAGTCGTCATTAAAGTTTATTTTTTATTATTGATTCCTACCGTACCACATAACAACACTGATATTAAACGTCAAATTAGATCAAGTCCATAGACGTGGGTCGTTTACGTTTTCTACGTCAACGAAACGAGACCGTTTATTATCGACGGTAAACTAGTTTATAAAACAGTCTAATTTTCGACTGGTTTAACACGTTCATTGTCATGTCAACCCCGAATGCCCGTGTGATAAGCAACATTTATTGATTATCAATTACTTTTTTATTACTTAAAATGAACCTCCCTTCGTACTTTTTCCAGGCTTAGTTAGAACTGGCAGATTGAATAATCGAAATATGATTATATACATACATAAATTATATTTTTAAATTATTAAAATAATTTACCATTAGAGGCAAATGCACAAATAAGAATAATTCAAATTAATTTTAACTTTTACACGTTACGCATCGGGACAAAAAAAATTACGTAAATACAAAATTTAAAAAATCTAGTACACATTATTAGGAGCGCCCATAACCGACGAGCTTGTATGCGTAGATGTATGAATGTAGAAGAAGCGAGAGAGGTGTGCCAGGATCGCGCCAAATGGAAATCCATGATCTCTGCCTACCCCTCTGGGTTACGGGCGTGAGCGCATATTTATTTTAATATAATACTTGCAACTCCCATTCCAAAACTTATTTTTTTTATTATACATTGATCTTTTGATACGCATTGAAAGTTTCACAAAGTGACATAACAATTCAATGTATGACGAAACCTTTTAAATCACGATGGTTGCATAATTTTTAGAATTTCGTTCGTGTAAGAACGAGAAGTAACGAGAGCCGATATCGGACGGACTGCTCCCACGCTTCGACTATGTTTATTTCGACTGTTTTCATTTCAGTTCACTCATTGCGTCGATCGTTTAATGAACGTTGTTCGAAACGTGAACCGTGAAAGAAGTTCACAGTTTACGTTCACACACCACGCGATGAACGATGAACGCAAAAGTCGTTCATGATTCGACTGGTTTATTCTTCAACAATAAACCAGTCTAACCGTTTACGTCACATAAACAGTCTAAAAAACCTGTTCGTCCATTCAACGACCACCTCTACAAGTCCATTAAAATTACATCGTATTGAATTGAAACGAAGCAATCTGTTTGAGAAATAGATTTATGTATTCTAAAATTGCAAGATATATTGTTTAAATTTTATGTAATGAATTAAATAATTTAAACAAATGGTAGGTTAATTAATTTACATGGCACAAACCATCGCTTGATGAGTCAGATTTAAAAATCAGATCAACAATTAAAAAAAATTGTTTATGGATCAAACTTATACTACGAAAAGTAAATTAATGTTTTTGAAATCGACAGAGTTAAATCTAATTAAACTAAAATATACTACATGTTTTTAAACGTAAATATAGTAACAGAATAATTATATAAAATGTTATGAATCTTCTTATGTAATAACGTATTATGCAGTTTGCTATAAATATTAAGTTATAAATATGCAATGACCGCAAAGCTTACGTTCATTTTTTTTTTAAATCTGACTACAACATACACTAGAAACGAAGTTTTTGTCTATTTAATCAAAGAAACGGATGTTTATTACACTTATTATTTTGAACATAAAAATATTGTTCTAATATTTTTAAATCTGTTTTTATAACTAACAACTTTGATATTAAAAATAAACCACTTAAAATATATTTCAAATACTAATTTTTCCTCTTAATATTTATTTTAGCCTTTAATATTTATTGTATTTTATAAGGAGTAGTACTTAAAGTAAATATTTTTGTTTTTTTGAAAATGTGGTTTTTGTCACTTATAATGCGATAATATATACTGGTAAGTTGAATATCAGTAATTGACCATAATGCTCAGATTATAAAATCAAAGATTTTAGAAATTGTAATTTAATTTAAATAAATTGTTTTATAAATTAAATTAATTCTTAAATATATCCAAATATATGTAAAAAGTGGTACAATGTGAAGTAATAACGGTCATATACTGCATTTCTTTTTTCTTCAAAATTGCACCGGCAAATGCAGTTTATGATAAGTATCTAGTATGCGCTGGCGCATTGCCCCAGCTTTCAAATACTTTGACATGACACTAATCGGAGCCGCTTTGCCCGCTAGTGCAATATCTAGATCGCTCTAAGTATTAAATTGTTTCTACTTTATTTACTAGAGCAAAAATTGTAGGAGTATTACATGTATTGATAACAAATGTATAATTTAAAATAAAGTAATAAATACTTATAATAAGAATTTACATAATCTAGAGTCTTTTCAGTCTTCTATTAATTTATCTTGTAACGTTTTAAACGGAAATTTGGTTAAATCAATCATTATGCCCATCTCATGTAGTGAGTACAAGTAGGCTATAGCGCGATCTTGATCTATGTAGTATCTCGTAAAAGCGACTAATAGGGAACCTCAAGTCGTCAGTAGTATCCTATCATCAAACAACAGTTCGGAAAGCTCTATCTTTAACGGTCCTATAAAGAATGAAAAAATGTATTAATTTGTATTTGTTGAAAATATTATTAGAAGTATGTTGATAAAAAGTCGATCTATATCATTTTAGACATTATGTATCAGTGTCCCGTAACAGAAACACCGAATGAGGAAAGTATAGGAAGAAGAGGATGTGACAGAGGAGGGGATGGATAAGAAAAGGAAATATCCTTTTTTCTGTTTGTCTCCTCCTCTGCCTATAAAAGGTAGGCAACGCATCTGCAAGTCATCACCTTTTTCAGATGCCTATGGTACTTAATTTCAGGTGAACCGCTTGCTGGTTGGCTATAGAAAGTGATCTTCTTTAAAACACACTTTGACTATTAGGTACATAGTGTCGAGTAACAGAAACACCGCAATAATAGGTACCACTCACGACAACGAGCAGTAGTAGGTACATCGTAACTTCGCAAAGGGCAATTTAACAAAGCGATGACGTTCCTTGTGACAGTTAGAACCATGTTAAAGATAAGTGTGTAACGTGACTGTACCGTAATATTCGCCCGTTTCGTTGGCTGCTCACGGCTTACGTTTTGTCTCCATCTCTCCGAGTACCTATAATAATTTTCTTTATTGTGTCTAAATGATTATAGGTGTATTATAACACGTATAACTAAGTGAGGGCTGGTATGGTTCAACTATAAATATAGTCAGTTCAATTAAAATATCAATGGCTACTTAGTAGTCTGAATCTGATGTTGAATTTTAAGCATTAAGGTTCATAGGACAATGCTGCTTTATTATTTACTTATAACTATAGCCTTATTTAGGTGAGCCTTTACATGAACGATTTTTTTGCCAGATAACTATTAATGTACAACCACATTAATTCATATGCGTCGTAGTAAGTTATTCGAAATACCAACGAGTACGTCTTAAGAAAATAATATTACCCTAAGGTCCTACATTAGAAGCTAATGCGTATTTTTCCCAAGTAGGTGAAAATGACAATTCGATCTGATTTTATTTTGTTTCGAAATGTGGCCGGGGGTGAGTCTGTCGCCATTAATCTTTGGTGATACTTGAGATATCTCAAATGCCAAATACAGATAACAATCAAGAATTTTAACAGTGGACCGCTCGGAACATGGGTCGGCTCACCGGTAAAATACCACGACTTCAAAAAAGGCATGCGTGAAGTGAAAGTATACAGCGTTTCGTATGATGAGGATAGTTTCTGAGAGGGAGGGGGTGGATAGGAAAAGGAAATATCCTTTTACTTTTTATCCCCCTACGAGAAGTCTACGTGATTGAAGCGAGTATTAATCATATACCGCGTACACTTGACGCTACCTTCAAATGAATCTACGGCTTGATCGCTATTGTCAGATACTTTAATTGACGGTACTTGATGCGCTTGCGATTGACGCCACTTGATAGGACTTGACAAGGTTTTGTTTTTGCAAAGATTTCTTAGGAAAAAAGACTTTCTTGGGCACAGATCGGAAGGCGATCTTGGTGTGCGCACTTGACGGCACCTTCAATGGGCGTCAAGTGAAACCGTCAATAGCTTGAGACTTATCAAGTGCACTTGATCGTCTCGGGGACGCATTAGGCAGCGCATCTGCAACTCATTGGGTTATTGTAGATGCCTATGGGCATCGGTCAGTTAATATGATGAACTGCTTGTTCGTTTGCCAACTTGTTCCATAAAAAAAGTTAGCCGTTTATGTAATATCAGAAATAGTTAAAGCGTACATAGATTTCATGGACCAAAAATAGGAACAATACAATAAAAGTGAAAGTGCAACGTAGCGTATCGTTGTACTGGACTATTGTCTTCAGATTTTATTGTTTTAATGGTGTCTGTCAGTCCTTGACGCAATACTTGTTTTGTAAGCATTTCGCTTGCTAAAATAAGTTAATCTTAAAGAATAAAAATAAAACAACGCTTTTGACTTTTTTTCAGGATGTAGGTAACATCCTTAATTAATATTGATGCAGACAATGCTACAATGAGTGACACTGACGAAACTGAGGAATGGGTACCAAATCGAGAAATGTTCTCTTATGGTTAACATTAGGCTTAATATGTATATATGAAGTTTTTGCAGTATGCCCCGTTCCAGATACAATACTGCCATGCATTTGTACAAACCGAAGCGAAGATATTCAGATATGGTTAGATTTTTAAGTAACTTTTTGTTTGAAATATTTAAAAAAAGGTACTTGATACAGTTAATTCAATTTCTTCTTCATTTCAGGTGTACACACAGCGATTTACAACAAGTATTAAAAGGTGTACAGAAAATTGGAGAGTTTGTAAGAAAACCTGTAGACGAATTGATAATTGAAAACAATTACCTACCATCACTGCCAGGGAAAATTTTTCAAAAAGTAACAATCCAAAGGTTAATGTTGCGTCACAATGGAATAGAACGTATGTCATCAACATGGTTGGAGACACAGGAGATGAATTTACTTGAAATATTTATAGTTGAAAATGAACTGAAAAGTATCCCATCCGAGAGTTTAGCGAAATTACAAAATGTGCAAGCCATTACTATACATTCTGATAGTTTAAGGCGAATTCCTTCATTTGCCAACATTCCAAAACTAAAATACATCAGTATAGAAACGGAAAGTTTAAGCGGTGTCACAAAACACACATTCGCAAATTTACCAAAGCTTGAAAGATTATATATACGTGGAAGTGAAAATTTGCATATCATAGAAGAAAATGCTTTCTATAACTTGCCGTCTTTACGAACGTTGGAAATTACAGACTGTGGCATAACTCACATGCATATGCGAGCTTTATCCCTGCTTCCTAATTTAAAGCAGTTGTCATTGAGTAATAATGAAATTTATGATGCAACTATGATTGGTAGAGCTGTTAGGGATTTGCCGATGTTAACTTTATTAAATCTTAATTACAATCTTATAGACAAATTAAGCGAAGGTGCTTTTGTCGATCAGACTATGTTAGAAACTTTATATTTATCTAATAATAACATAAATATTATTCACCATGGAGCATTTCACAGAGTTCCGAAGTTGCGTGTCGTCGACTTAAATTATAACAATATCATAAGAATACATCCTGAGTCATTCTTACAACAATCTAGTAGCGGAGTTGAGGAACTAAGTCTCATTGGAAATAAAATTATGCACATTTCAGAATTTAGAGCGTTGCTGGATGCACTACCACGATTAAGATTCCTAGATATGAGTGATAATCTACTCGAGGAAATTCCTAGAGGAGCCCTAAGAGGTCATCCAAGCTTAGAACGATTGCATCTTAACAGTAACAGCATTCGATTTATAGAAGGTGAAGCATTTGTAGCAATGCCTGCCCTACGAGAACTTCATTTAAGTAAAAATTCATTAAGCGATATAAATGAGGGTCCATTCTGGAACTTGCCATCTTTAAAGGGTTTGGATTTGTCCAATAATTTTTTTCAACGTTTACAGCCTAAATTATTGTATAACCTTCCGTCCCTTAGAAGAATAAACATTAGCAATAACAAATTAACAGTTATAGATCCTTTAACTTTTATCGAGACACCATTATTAGAGTACGTAAACATATCAGGTAATGATCTAGTTTCAGTACATCCCGCAACATTCAGAAATTTAGCAAATCTTTTCGAACTAGACGCCAGTTCAAATAAGCTCATTGAATTTATTCCTGGGTTGCCACGTGGCTTAGAACAGTTAAATGTGCATAGAAATCAAATAACTAGCCTACCAGTACCCCCGTCGCCAGACTTGGACCTACCATCACTAAGAACATTAGACATTTCTAACAACGGTATTCAGAGAATTGCTCATGGGACTTTTAAAACGCTCCACAATCTTCGACGGCTTTATATGAATCGTAATGGACTTAGACAAATTGATGTTACAACATTTAGTGATGTTGAACGTTTGGAAGTACTAGACTTAAGTTTTAATCAAATAATTTCAGTCCACATAAAAAGTTTTAATAAACTCCTATTAGTAAAACAGATAAATTTACATGGGAATAATATTGAAAATTTCGATTTCATGATCCTTAAAGATAATAAGGAATTATCTGCAGTAGATTTTAGCAAGAATAAATTAAAAAGTATTAACCCAAAAATAGCTGAGAGGGCACTAGATATAGAAGTTTTAAATATATCTTCAAATAATCTTTATGATCTTACAACAAGCCTGAATGGTTTTGAAAAACTTACAATACTAGATGCTAGTTTTAATCACATCAAATTCTTTGACGGAAACGTACTGAGCAACTTAAAAAAGATTAAAGAGATAAAACTACCGTACAATAAAATTATAGAAATACGCAGTGGGAGTTTTAGAGATCTTAAATATCTTGAAACAATTGATCTGGAAAGCAATAAAATTGAAATAATACATTCAGTAGCTATAGCCAATCTTCCCAATGTGCTATCTATTTATCTCAGTAGAAATCACATAGTTGATATTCCGGATCGTGTATTCTCAAATCTGCCAAAGCTAAGAATTATAGAACTTCAAGGAAATAGACTTCAATTTATATCAACACGCGCCTTTGAAAACACACCGTTGGTACAATATTTAAATGTCAGCAACAACCAACTTACGAATTTGGAAAATTCTGGAATAAGACAATTATTTTCTTTAGAGGTTCTAGACTTAAGTTTCAATAAGTTAATGAAAATAACAAGTGAATCATTTCAATACATGGAATGGCTGGTGGAACTTATACTTGATAATAACCAAATATGTCACATAAGTGGCCAACCGTTTAATTCTATGCCAAGGTTGAAAGTTCTTTCGTTGCGTCATAATAAACTAACACATGTAGCGGAAACGAATTTTGAAAGACTTAGAAACAATATTGCAATTTTGGATATTGATGGTAAGTTAAGTTTTAAATAAAATAGCTATTTTCTGTTATCATTTATTAAGATCACACTATTTTCAGGTAACCCTCTCATTTGTAACTGCGCTGCGATTTGGTTAAAGTCATGGTTATTAGAATCAACATCTATTGGTCCTAAATGCGCTGATGGCACTTACGTTAAGGGTATGCCCTTCTCCCGGAATGATTGTCTCCGAACACCTATAGCTATACGAAACGATAATATGAGAGATTGTATGATAAATGAAAACGAAGCACTACTGCCAAATTTGGCAACGTCGCAAGTATTTTCATCATCAGACAAAATTAACGGTTATATAACACAAGAGAAGAACAAGTTACAGGCCCACAAAATCAACACTCACCCTACTCCAGAAGAATCTGAATATTTTTACGATGAATATGTTGATTATCCATTTAATGAAACTGTAATGGACATTATTAACTATCAAAATAATTTTACAAAAACTAATGAAAATACCCAAGCCGGAACACTAAATTCATCTAATATAAATACGAATATTAAAAACACCAATATTTTAAATCCGTTAAGTACATCAAACGTTCCAAGGAGCGGATTCACGTTTTTCGGTATGCCCCTTCCTTCTATAGATGTTAGTAAGTTCCTAAATACGGGTCGGAAAATAGATTGGTTTGAAAAACGAAAACAACCACAGATTACCAAATATCAATCGCCTGCTTTAGAGGCGCCAAAATTCGAAACTGGTGGTTTCACACCAATGTTACCAGCAACTGATGGAGGTTTTATGCCCATACTAAGCCCTACGATGCCAGTACCTGATACCACACAAGATACAAGTACTAAACATGACCTCCCGACCTATCAAAATATGGAAAAAGCCGACAAAAATTACGTTATAACGGAGCATTTAGCACCAAAAACAACATATCGAAATAATACACTAAAAAGTAAAACAAAAAGTGAAATTTATGAGATTGAAGCTTACATAAAGAATAATAATGCAACCCAAACAGCTTATAACATGGCTAAAAATGTAGAAGAGCAAAATAGTAGTCCAAGTGTTTTGAATAAATATCATCTAATGGAGTCTAATTTAACTGTAACCCAAGTTACGGAAAAAGAGACTATAATAACAACTGACACAAGTAATGATATGTCGGTACAGGCATGGATGGAATCAACTACTAGTATACCATATTCATCAACCATGCCCGCTATTTTAAAACCCCCAATGAAAAAACATATTGTAAATCAACCATCAGCACTTTCAGCAGTGCTAATACCAAATAATGAAGAACTGGAAAGACAAGAATATAAACGGCCCGCTACTATAACTAAAGTCATCCTTCCAAATTTGGAGCATTTAGGATCTAACGATTATACTCCAGTCAATAATAGAGAACCTAAAACCCGATTTCCCCAGACACAAATTACAAACACCAGAACAAAAAATGAAGATAATAAAGACTGGTATTACAAAAATTATAATAAGTCTAATTTAGAGCCCTATATTGCACCTGGCATTAACACTTCCGATGGTTATTTACTGAAGCATAAGAAATCTACTATTTACTGTATAACTCTATGTTATTTTATCATGTTTATTAATTTTTTGTAGATTGAATTAGTATAGAAATAAAATAAATTATATTCATAGAATAAATACATAAGTAAATGTATATTTTTATTACTTTGCTTAGTAATTTTTGGACCTAAAAGTCCTGCCCTTTTTCCACTTATGCTTGATCAGCACAAGTAAGCCCGTGGTCCATACTGTGTAGTTTTCGCAAGTTTTTATGGGTGGCCTGACTGATGCCAACTCACATCAGTGCCCTCATTTTTGAACTGAAAGTAAGATACAATATCTAAGGAAAAATGTCTAAATTTAGATTAGCAACATTGTGAACCAATGATTTGATACTATTTATTAAAACTACATCTGACAGTGGTTCAAGTTTGTCTAGAAAGTTGATCTGGAACTGATAAGAAAGATGACTGATCAGTTGTAGTGTTATTAATTTTTAATACTATTGACATTTATTGAACATCTAAATAAATAAATAAAGATTTAAAATAAACAATATACACTTACATGTTTTATAGTAATATATTCTAGGTATGAAATAAAAAAAAACTGGATTTGAACAATAACTATATTCTAAGATAAATATCTAATGACTATTACATACAAAATAGTCTTTTAGTTTATCTAAGGCTTTATATCTGTGGGATATTTTGTTTTTTTCATGTTTAGGCATTTCAGCATATGTCATATTGAAGCCATCAGGTTGAAATACACAATCCCAACCAAAGTCACGTATCCCTCTCGGAGACACAATTGTTCCTGATGTTTTTCCTTGAAATAGCATAACGGCTTGGCTATCGTTTGAATAAGAGCAATAAGCGAAAGTACAAACAGCTTCCGCAGACTTATCATCCCATCCTGTTAATAATCGTGTTAAGCCTTCGGGTTCTAATTTTTCTAAAAACCACTTAATATATGGACCTGGTAATCCTTTTAATGCGTTAAAACATAAGCAAGTGTCTTCTACAACAACAGGTTTCTTTAAGCGGCGCGCTGCTTCCTGACATTTTTTAATCGATATCTCATCGATTTCTCCCTGCAATTCTGGTAAATCTAGCTTATGGCTTGCTACTTCAAATGGAAAATTAGCGCCCAAGATAGCTTTAATCTCTTCCAACTTTTTTACATTGCCTGTTACAAATGTCAGAGTTCTTTGAGACATAATCGCAATTTTATCGTATCGAGTTATATGTGATTAAGTTTTTTGATAATTAACGTAGTTATTACATTCAACTTCAACTTTTGTTTATGGCAACCGAGTCACTTTTAGGTTAGCGACCATTACTGCCAATGACTCCTGATAACAGCACAGTGTATGGCGTGTTTAACCAGTTATAAAAATGGGTCGTATAGAGTGGTTTTGATGTGCACCAATGTACACGCTGCAATAAATGAACGAACACCGGACATTTAGACATCACAAAAAAGGCAGTTATTACATTCTTTTGACTTTAGGTCACATTTGACATGACATCTGTCAGTCATATATATTTTTTTTTAATAAAGATTTTATGGCCTGGTAACAAGACCTTTAAGCCAACTGTCAGTCATAGCTTCATAGTGAGGAACCTGATGAAAATCCTTTTTGAGAAAAATAGATTGAATGTTTGAAATAATTCATTTATTTGTAAATTGGTACGAAGCGACTATACTATAACATTTTCGTATATAATATTTTTACATACTGCTTTATACATAACTAAGTAAACCAGCTGTCATAATAGTTTTCTTCTTTTTTGTATTATGCCAATGCCTTATGGTCATCATAAAGGTTTAAGCATTTAATAATCCTCGATTAATTGAATGAATTGATTCGGCTACAAAGATAATATGTGAATTGAATCAGTTAATTTGAAAAAATACTTATTTAAAGGTTTAAAATTACCCTAATTTTAATTGAGTTCTATTGAATATCAAATCAAAAAACATCAGGCAGGTCCCATTATTATTTTGTTTCGTAAATTTATGAAACAAAATAAAATAGAATTACATATTAATAAAAAATTACAATACTAATTTAAATATTTTTGAGGAGTGTTTTCCATATAATACGTTGCTAAATTCCGATACATTTGCAAAACCAAATTTACTTACGGATGAACGGTTATGTTGTCTTTTTTTCCTTCTAGACGAGTTGTACCACCTAATAGACAACAATGCCCCATAATAGCTGAATTCATATAAACTCATTCACTCGGTACGAAGTGTGCAAACACAATTTCTTTAAGAAATTGTATTGTATTGCATCACAACAGCGGTTGTTTGTTCATTTGTCGTTGGCCGATGAACAGGGTCCAACCAAAAAGTTCGCATACGCGAAAGGGATAGCAGAAATCGTCGTTCTCTCATTACTAATCTAATTTATGTAACCCTCTCACATCATTATTGTTATTTTAGTGACGATCTAAGTTCATTCTTAATCTACGTGACGGGTGACATCTAGTGTGGAGAGAAAAGTGTCGAATAATTGTGAAAGTATCGATACCTAGTGAAATACTAGACTTAACGTATCGAGTACAAAAATGCAAGGTCAATCGAATCGAAAGTATCGATACTACTCAGGTATCGATTATTTTTACGGATCCCTAATAATCTGTCAAAAAACTATAATCACCCAATAAGAGCAAACAGATGATCACACCTATAATTAAATTGGCATGCTTATTTGGAGATTGTGGATGATGATGATGATGACTTTAATCGTCATATAAATTGCAAGCTGCTTATTCAGGACTTTTTTTGGACATTGTGAAACAGGGTCTTAACGTGAGAAGCAATGTTTATTCTAAATCGAGCTGTTAAAATAATAATAATACAGAAATGTATCTGTTGAAACCTACAGTGTCCGCAAATTATGTATATGAACTACTTCGACGTGAAGCCGCAGCCATAACCTTACTTACTTCGTGTTTGCGTTCAGTTCTCACTTAAAATGGGGACTGAGGGGACTTATATACATACTTTTAAAAAAATATATTTATAGTGGTTTATTGCCTTTCAAGCAAAATCAGTTTATCTTACAAATTTCGCAAATTTTTTTCTTCCTATCAAAGTTTTTTTTGAAAAGGTATTGTTACTCTTGGATATTGATTAGAGATAGCTTTAATGAAAAGAACATAATGGTGAATGTTGGAAAAATTGCTATTATTAATATCATCATAAAACAATTTAAGACTAATTAAGACATTCTTTTACACAAGCACAGGACTTAATAGGATAGGAAATCCAGATTTGACTTCAGAGCAGAGCAGTTTGTGGAGGAGGAACGCGAGGACAACATATTCGAGTATATTTCGTTAGTTTCCAGTTTTGCCGCCCTGAGGCACCAATCCATATTTCTGATTTCCGAGGTTTTCTAGAAATCTGAAATTTAAACAGTTTTATTAATAAAGGACTAAACACTGTGCTTATTAATTTTCCAATATCACATCTGTTATCCCTAAAATTTCACAAAATATAACCCGATCAAATTCAAATTTGCGGACAAGCTTAGGGAACGGAATTTTAATTTAGGGCTACTATCTAATTTCGTATATTAATACTACTGATTACGTGATAACAAATTTAAACATTATTTCTATTATCGTCATTTTTGTAAATCACTTAATATTACGTTCTTAATTTCTTGTACGTTTTTTTTACAAATAAATAATTAATGTTACTGTAAATCATACCTAAGAATGAAAGGTTATATTTTTGGATTTCCATTCACAACGGCTCTTGCAGTCTAATATATAACAGCACGCCATGTTTGTAAGGTTAAAATAATAATTAAGAGCAAATTTGTAAACAACGAAAAAATGAAACTCTGACAGGGACAGAAAATTTATTCGACGTCTTTTTCATTCCTAGCAGAGTTTATATAATGAGATATCGTTCATTCGAGTCAATCATTTGCATGGCAAATCCAGATAATACTTGATCCTTGATCTTAGCTCCTAGCGCCACGTAGCGCTTGAGATTGGGGTTGTGTCAGAGTGAATGACAGCTCGAACGTTTTAATATAAAAGATTTAAGATTATATTAATTTCACAAAATAACATTTAATATCTGACATTAATCAATGATATTAATTTCTTCTTTATTATTTAAATTATTTCTTTATAAATATAATTACTAACTACTATACTTATATCTCCACCCCCTTACTTCAAAAGCGTCCTGCGCTTATGGATACAATGGAGTTAATTTGATATGTGAAAAAGTGTGACTCCTTTTTTTCTGTCCAGTATTTATCATGTAAGTCGATTTAGATATTTTTTTCGACAATTTGTAAGGTCCGATTCTCAATTCGTCAAGCTTTTTTCTGCCCAGTTTGTTTCCATTGTCTACATATACTCCTTACATATGTACTAATAGTCATTATCTCTCAACGGGTATTTTTCTGTACTGTGGAAAGTTAAAAGTAAGGAGTATGGTGACAATTTTTATTTGCAAATGTACATGAGTAAATCGATACCTCAATTCATACCATTCCTTTGACCATTAGACCATCGTCTCTTCTCTTTTTCTTTTAAAAAAATAGATAACGATAGAGTTTTGTCAAGAAATGCCATATCTGCGTTGACGACTTTCTTGAGCGCTGGTCGGTAGGCGACTGTGACCACAGACTACTAAGAGAACCAAGGTTTGACTGTGACGTATGCACTTGACCGGACTTGACGGCACCGTCAATGAGCGTCAAATCGCCCATCCAGTGAAACCATCAATCACGTGAAGTTTGTCAAGCGCACTTGATGGTCTCCGGGACCCATTACGATTAAGAATAGTTTACGAGAGCTAATTTTGACATAATTGCAAACAGTGGTCTCAAACCTTTGAATAGATAAAGGGTGGAGACAAGTTTTTGTTTAAATCAAAATAAAATTTAATCTGTGTGATTCAAAGACAATTTTTAAAACATCCTAAACCTATATAATATTTTATCTACGAATGACTGTCAGATTTCGTTTTCTCGTCGTGATAAATAATTTAAATAAAATTTTACCACTGAGCTTAGTATAAAGACTTTATGCACCAATAAATTGTTTTAAAAATAATAGTAGTTACAAGTTTCACAGCGTTTTGTTTCAAATAAAACATAAGTTTTAATAATACCATAAAATGCCGAGTCAGGAAGTTGTAACTACTAAGGTTGTGGTTCATCCATTGGTATTATTGAGTGTTGTAGACCATTTTAACCGAATGGGAAAAATTGGTAACCAAAAACGGGTTGTAGGCGTTTTGTTAGGTTGTTGGAGAGCCAAGGGAGTTTTGGATGTTTCAAACAGTTTTGCAGGTCAGTAAACAGTCCTAGTGTTTTTTACAGTTATCGTATTAAACTAATGGAACTACGCTATTATGTGTAGTAATAATTACTTGAAAATATCTAGTCACTTAATATTTTCTGTACAAAACTACTGAAGGACTGACTAGATATAAATACTGCTCCTTAGAGTTGTCTTTGTATGTGTATTAAAGGCAATAAATGAAAACTTACAGAAGAATTTAAGAGTCTATTGTAAAATATCCGCCTAAAGATTTTTATTTATTATATTTTTTTATTAAATAACCTGTCTCAATTTTTTACCTATAATATAGGTCTAGAATATAAACAAGTTGCTATCGCTATTCTTAATATTAAACTACATTCTGACAGTATCAATATAAGTCAGCAACATATTGCTAATGCCTTATCCTATTTGTAACAACAATAAATTGTAAAAACTTCTATGATGTCTACATAAATAAAAAACTTACCTCTTATGCTAGAGAACGAATTTGTATTCATTAAAAGTCCGGCTTTCCGTTGAACTTAGTTAATCCAAGATAAGCCAGACATGAACCTTTAAAGTGAATTAACAATGTATTTGTTAACAATTCATTAATTTTATTTTCTTTTTAGTTCCATTTGATGAAGATGATAAAGATAAATCAGTTTGGTTCTTGGATCATGATTACTTGGAAAATATGTATGGAATGTTCAAAAAAGTGAATGCTCGTGAAAAAGTGGTTGGCTGGTACCACACAGGACCTAAACTCCACCAAAATGATGTAGCAATAAATGAGTTGATTAGGCGTTACTGCCCTAACTCCGTTCTTGTTATTATTGATGCCAAACCTAAAGATCTAGGCTTGCCCACTGAAGCGTACCAGGCAGTTGAAGAGGTTCATGATGATGGCAGTCCCACAACTCGAACATTTGAACATGTGCCTAGCGAAATTGGTGCAGAAGAAGCAGAGGAAGTAGGAGTTGAACATTTACTGAGAGATATTAAGGATACAACTGTTGGTAGCCTTTCACAACGAATCACCAATCAATTACTTGGCCTCCGTGGTCTACATTCACAACTAAGTGAAATCCGCGATTACCTTATACAAGTTGGACAGGGATCTCTACCCATGAACCACCAAATAATATATCAGTTGCAAGATATCTTTAACCTATTGCCCGATATTGCTAGTGATAACTTTATTGATAATTTATATATCAAGACTAATGATCAATCTCTTGTTGTATATTTAGCTGCACTAGTAAGGTCTATTATTGCTTTGCACAACCTTATCAACAACAAAATAACAAATCGAGATGCTGAAGAAGGTAAAAAAGATGACTCAAAAGACAAAAAGGAGAAGAAAGATGATAAGGATGACAAGAAGACAGAAGAGAAGGTAAAAGCAGATAAAAAAGAAAAAGAAGAAAAGAAAAAGTAAATATGAATCATCAATAGTTTAAGTTGTTTGTAATGATGCATTATTTTAAAATAAATTGTATTTACTAAATCTTAATACTAGTTTTTTTTTTTAAAGGTTTTTCTTTATATCTTTTGTAGTTACTGCTGTTGCAGTACCCTTTTCTCAGTTTTTTTTTTGATATACTAAATGTTTGTAAGCCTAGGTTTTTTTGTAATTTTGATTTGGTTTGCAATGTTAACTGGAAATTATGTAATATTTATTTATAGTCCTTGCCAATAATTTTAAGAGCGAATTCCACGAATTTAGGTCGCATGTTATTGTCCTCTATTATAATTTTTAGGTTACTTTGTGTGATTGCCACTCCCATACTGGATTCGGTTTCGAATCTCCTCTTATCGAATTGTGGACAAACAATTATAATGTGCTCTACTGTTTGGTTTATATGTTCATCACAGAAGCAGTTTGGTGAGAATGGTAGCTTATATGTATAGAGATAGTATTTGTTCCCTCCATGACCAGTAAAAAGCTGTGACTAAGTTAGTAATTTTTATAGATTTTAAAATTTTATAGGCTGATGCTTTGTTGGTAATGAATGTTTTCAATAAGTTGAGTTTCTGATAATATACTTTGCATATGACTAGGGATACTCATTGTACACAGGTGTTTGCTTGATGTTCTTTGCTGCTAATTTAGCTAATTCGTCAGCTCTTTCGTTGCCTGAAATTCCACTGGGTAACTTGATCCAGTAAATCCAATAAAAAAATAAATAAAAAATCCAGGTCGCAATCGGTCATTATTGCTTAAAGTGCATCACATTACATTGTGACCATGGTAATTTTTATGCTCCAAATATTTTCGCTTCCAATATGGCTATCAGTTCAGCCTGATAGTCAGAACATCATTTGTCTAATTTAAATTTCATTTTCTTGGTTTCGGTCTCTTCCTGCCATATTGTTACACGTAGAAGCTACTTTGGCATCAATCTTACTCCCATCGGTGTAGACTGTAGGGCCTTCTATTATAGTTTTATTAGGGTTTTCTATTATAGTGATGTCCCGTTCATTGGTAATAAGTCCGAATTGCCTAGTAAATCTTTCACAAGGGTGAGGAAGATCAAAAGGACTTTTTTTTTCTCCAATTGTCTGTCTGCTGAAAGGTCGTCAGTGTTACCTCGCTTTAATTGAAAATTTCTAGAGTCTCTTGCTATGGGTGTAATTTGAGTCCAAACTGTACTAGAGAGCAGGCAGTGAGTTCTACGGCTTTTACAATTTTTTATGCCTAATATTCGTGTAATTCTCATTGACATGCGTACAATGTACTTTTTTTCTGTTACTTTAGCCAAGCACCTAGCAAAATAAAGTATTGGTTCAACCACAACTACATAAATGCTTCTAAGTATTTCTGAATTTAGACCCTAATATGCTTTAGCTGCTCTAGAAACCATTTTATAAATAACTAACTGTGTCCTGCGGTTTCACTCGCCCTGCAAATTTACCGAAACGAAATAATATTTCCTATTTAATACTGCCGTAACCTCATCATCATCTCCCCGCCCATTTCCAGTGTATGTGGGGTCGACAAAGTATGGCTGTAGCACAGTTTAACAATCCCATACGATTATTTAAACTGTGATCGTAGTCCCTATGTATGTAGGTTCTGGCTACAGTTTTTACGGCCGGCCGCCTGCCTACGCCGTATATTAACGTATATTACCGTAACCCATCATCATCTCACTGCCCTTTCCCGCCTAGCACAGTTAAATTGATATAACTTTTTAATTTATAAATCGATTGAGATAAAACAAACACTAAATGTTAAGTGAAGCTTACCACAATACATTAGTGAAAACCGCACCCAAATCGGTTAAGTTTCTGAGATTAGCGGAAACAAACGCACAGACAAAAATTCTAATAATCATTGTTTTGTGTTTTATTGCGTTTATGAAGGCCCCCGATAATGGTTTTTCTCAAATTTCTTCCATATACAGACATTTTTATTACACGTATAAATAACGGCCTTTCGTAATACATTATTTATATGAGCTTTAAAATTTATATTTTTGTCTATTGTAATACCAAGAACTTTTATTTGATTTGCGTATATTTAAGATGTTGGTCTACGCCGTCTATTCTTAGCACAGGTTGATAAAATATTATTTTGTAATTATTTCTGCTTGAGTTTCCTGTGGAGAAAATCGTAGTTTATGATTTTTCCCCCAATCTGTTATTGTTCTTTGAGTTCGATTTATTTCTTCTAATTTATGTCCACATTGACCTGTGGCAATGATGAGAATGTCATCAGCAAAGGCTTGCACACGGGTCTTTAGAGTATCCGTGTTTTGAGGAAGTGAATCAAGTAAATTGTTCCATAGCATAGGATCGCAAGCAGAACCCTGAATGAACCCTTTATTTGTAGGTCTCGTTATTTCATGTCCGGCATACATATCTAAGTTTAACTTCCCTTTCAGAAAGATAACTCCTTATTAGTTTAAGTAAAGGATCCTCGATCTTTTCGAAGCTGAGTTGTCTGATTATTGCTGGCCACCATGAATTGTCAAATGCCCCTTCTTTGTCTAAGGACACTAGTATAACAATACATTCCTTTTTTAGTCCTTCTTTTATGCTAGCCACAGTGTCATATAAGGCGTCTTCAATACTTCGAAGTGACGTGAAGCCATATTGTCGTGGGCTCATTCTTTTTTCGTTCCCAAGATACCATTGAATTCTATTCAATTAAAGTTTTTCCAATACTTTACTGGCAAAAAACCAGTACTAGGCAAAGTATTGCAAGTATTATAAGTCTGTAGCTTTTTGGGTTGGAGTAGTCACTATTGCTCGGCTTGGGTATTAAGCATGTATTTATTAGCGCCAATAGAACCTCCGAATTAGTTTCAAGCATAGGGTCCAAGTGCCGTCTGACATATATCTGACGTCAGGCCATCGTCTCCGGGGGCTTTATTCGGACTCATATTTTTAACGATTCTACTTCAGATTCAGTCAATGACCTTACTGAATTTTCAGTTTGTCTTACAGTTGTAAGACATGTGTCCTTATCTTGACCTGGTCTTCAGTGTCATTGTCAGGGCTATCCTTTGAATAGAATTTATTAGCCAACAGTTGTGTAGAGTCCATTTCGGAAAGTGTGTTACCCCTAGGATCTCGAAGTAGCCTATCATTTTCTCTATTACAGCTTATTTTAAGGATTCGGTATGTTCTTTTCCAGAGAGAGTATTTGTCTTCTCTAGTACAAAGGTTAACCCAGCTTTTGGTTACAGCCGACGAGGTCTTCTACGACATTGGTTTGTCTAGTCAAAGACAGATATATACAGTGGTATGGTAAGTCTAGTTTCGCTTCTAAGTATTGCTGTATGACATAACTTTTCCTGCCAGGGTGTGCGTTTCTTATTCTCCTTCTTCTTCTTAACACTTCTGCCTTTTTACTCCAGTTAATTTTTTATTGCACCATTTAGCTGCATTAACGAATCTTTTGATTTTTTAGAGGGTTATATTTGTACTATCTGCGTGTACAAATATAACCCTCTAAAAAATCAAAAGCTACGTGTTTAATGCCTGTTTATGAGAAAAGGTAGACAATTTTTGAATTAGCAGATAAACAGCAGCAGTATTTACAGTCATTGCACTTGACTAATTTGTGGCATATATGCTTTAATTCTCTATTTTGAAAAAAAATATGTCTCGTAAATCAAGGAAGAATTTTCAATATTGAAAATTAGATAAGGAAAATTAAATAGAACCTATAACTATGTTCAGGCCGTATGTTCCGTCCCGCCTGCTGCATTTGAATAGCAAC
>JWHW01028615.1:151287-200520 GCA_000931545.1 Papilio glaucus | reverse complement strand
AAACAAACAAACTCTTACGCTTTATAATATTAGTATAGATTACTATCAAACGCAATATCTTGATCTATATAGTCTTGAGAAAAAGCCGCAAGGTGGCTAGCCACTCGGTAACAAGTTACATTCTGAGAAGTGTGAGCGAAAATACATGGTTTAATTTCTCCATCTTCCATTATTCATCATCTATTATTTATTATATAACAAGTTAGTGAACCTCTTCCGTATGTACAATTAAATGGTCGTATGTGTACCAAACTCCAAGTAAACTTTGTTGATAATTCGGATAATTTCCGAAATGCAAACGGAAGCAAGTAATGTTTGAACAGTGGTGAGCGATGATTTAAAAATTTATCTGACAGCTTTCAAGTTAAACTAAAAGGAGACGCTTCTTCAAAGCAGAGTAAAAATACATTTTGGTGCAGAAAGCTTTTACGGTCGCCTAATTACTTCATGTGATATAATTCGGGTTGCTGGCAAAGAATACAAATTATGTTTGTATTTTTGACAATTGTATTTATCACTTATTTTAAAAACATTATCGGTTTTACTATATTTTGGAGTAACATTATATTTGAACCTGAAATAATTTAGGAAATGCAAACAGAAATGAGCATTTATGAATAACAAATGTAAAGTTTGTTCCGAATCTGTTAAATCTTTTACGCTAAAATTCCTCAATTCTATAGTATTTTCGAGAAATAACTTTTTCTCACATTACTAAAGACTAACTTTAAGCTATATCTAGTCGCTTATCTATGTACACTTAGTACATAGATTAGCGACTACGAGCATTCTGATAGTTGTCAGAGAGTAAGCAATGGTATGTGTTACTGTGTGGCATCGATCCAGCGTTTGGAGGGCTCGTAACATCTGGCACTATGTTTACGGTCAGGTTATTGTGTCCGACTGTAGCAAACACGACGCCGGTACTTTGGAGTGCTACAGTACTAAAGTCAATAGATACTACGTCAATTTGATTTGTTCTATATATTTAATACTAGCAGAATTTGCGAGAAATATTAAGGAGTCATTAAGTACGTAATACAGATACTCATGACTAGTTTCTGATTTGAAACTTTGATGATCAACGGAAAAATTAGATAGATTAGTAGTTAGTGAGAATGTTATTTACGTTGCTAGAAGCATGATCATTTTATTTTTTATTTTAAAAACTGAAATCGATTTGACATGACTTTTAACTTGACAGGTGAGTTTTTGCGCAAAACTTGGACAAACCGAAAAAAAAATTAAACCGAATAAAAGCAAGTCGGATGAAATGGTGACAGATCACTGGAACGATTTGTGATCCACGTATGCCCCTTAAGCTAAAGGGACTGACGGGGAAGACTTCGAAAGAAAGAAATCGATAGTTGCGCTAGCGACAGAGAAATTGAGGAGCAAAAGGTGAGCGTGGTACAGTCGTGTAATGCGCAGTGATGAAGGACATATAGCGAAGAACGTAATGATAATGAACCTGGATGGGTACAATGGTAGAGCAAGGCCGAAGAAAGTACGACTGGATTGTAAAAGATGATATGTGTAAGAAGGGTGTGAATACAGATATAACGGGTGATATAGGGATATGGAAGAGAACATACTGTGCCACGGATAGATGGGAAAGAGCAGGAAGATGATGATAGGTGTCATCAAAAATTGTGAGAAGACTTTAATGCATTAACAGTTTTCAAATGTATGTCTAGTTTAAGATTTATTAGTGTAAATCTTCATTATAAACAATTCAATAGTTTGTGCCTGAAAGTGTACCAAATCATTGCATCCTTATAGTAACTTTACGTTACTAAATTGTCTGTGACTAAAGAATTAAATACGTCATTTAATAAAATCGACTAACGAAGCATTGCAGTGCATTATACATAGATGTTCATATCTATTTATCATTCAGAATCCACATGAGTAGACAAACGTGAGGTGATATGTGATTTCCTCGCGGCGCCGAATCCCGCTTCGTGTTGGCTTGGATTCAAAATTCAATTTTTACTCCGTACGTTTGTATGAATAATGAACACATGGAAATTTTTGAGTTTTACTCGCATGAAGTAGTAGAAAGAGCAAAGTCTACGGCGATTGAATATTTCAAGACATGAGCTGAAAAGTGATAAAAATATCGAAGTTTGCGTCGTAAAAGACTTCATATTGTCCCAATCGACAAAACTTAAAAAAAGAGCCGTGACACATAATTAATTTGCCTTCAAATTAAAAGACACTCAATGGATTGTCCCGAAGTCCTTCTTCGAAACGTCTTTTTAAATTATTATAATTCTAGACAATCTTGTTATTTTTATAAAATTTGAGTAAAAATTAAATTTAACACGAAACGTTTTTAAGCTTTTTTACGTTGTCAATATATTTTAATACATTATCTATGTACCTATCAGACAAAGCAAATTGCTAATCTACAGCGAAAGAATGCATTGTCAGAAACAAAGATACACATTTCCTACACTACGAACAATAAGAGGAAAAACAAGCAAATCTATGCAAGCTCTGTTTTAAGAATGATTAAAAGCAATATGTTCTACATTTCTTTAAAGAAACAAAGGTTCTTTGGATATTAAATAGAGATATTAATAATCTTTATTAACTTTGATAGGATCCTCGAAGTGTGAATTCGGTAATCGAACATAAGGCAAAAGTCGCATTCGAAACTGGGTAGGTTTCGAATTTCGTCGATTCAAAGTCGCATTCGTGGTCCCTCCACTTAATCACGAGGCTCTTGGCGCTTTTTTATTTTATTAATACAATTTTTTTAATTGTCGCCTGGTACTGTCTTTATTGCAATAGTTGCCACAAAGCCAAATATAACACTTTAAAAGGTTTATAATAAGGTTATATATATTATCTATGGGAAGATGGCTTCTCTAGAAATAAAACCCGACAGTGCTTTAAATTAAAAATTATCATAAATCCATAAAATTAAACTATAGAAAATTTAATTGTTAAAAGAAGAAGTAAATTAGTATTCAACAAAAGCAACGGAAGACATAAATCTTTGGGAGTGAATCAATATTGATTGTAATTCACGACCTAATACCGGAATTCCTGACACATCAATTCTCAATGCACCTCTTGCTGAATAATAAAGATTTACTTGAAGCATTGCGGACATCTGCAAATACCTCGATAGATAGATAGAATAGATGAAAATTTTACGTTGAAAATGAATATGACATAAAAACCTAGTTAGTAAGAACAGCTTGTAAATAATTATTAAGCATGTTTTACATTAAAGAACAAAATTTAATTAAATATCTTTAAGGTATAAAGAAATTAAAATTGAGTAAGATTTTTAAAAAAATTGTGAGACGAGTCCGAAGTATAATTAAAAAAGTGTAGAGAAAATTAAAGAGAAAGAGACGATCTAAGCGGGCTTATGACGATGAAATGGATGAAATTAAAAAAAAGAAATTAGTAATTTATTAACTTCAACACATAATAAATTAATATTGCTGCTAATGATTATTTTAATTGGTGAAATACATATCTACTTTACAACTTTAGCAAAATGCTTAAATGTCGATCATGTCTTTAAGTGTTAAATTCGACAGCGACATAAGTCCTAAAAGCGTAGAGATAAAAAAGCATCCGTAAACATTCTACGACGTTTCGCAGGTAATCTGAGCCGTGAGGCTTTTAAAGTTCTTTGAATAAGAAACTTCAAAGAGCTTTGAAATAGCTCAGAGAGTGTTTATTCAGCGAGGTACACAAGTACAAAGGAAAAATGAGCAACTAATAACTGTAAGGGAACCGGCTGGAAACGAACAAAACTACTAAAATACTATGAACGAGTACTTGCCGTACATAGACAAGTTCTTTACGACCTAGTTCTTTGAAAGTTCATTTTGACAATAAGAAGCTCATAATCGACTCCACGGGTTCTACTGATTCGCCAGTTCTCTCTGTCTTGTCCCTGAGTAAGAAAATGTAACTACTGTCTGTTTTAGCGGTGCTTGTTACTGGGTACAGGATAGCTAACTTGGTCCCTACAACCTAATTTATATGAATAAATTTCGATATTGAATACATATTGTTAAAAACTAACTAGGGGAAACCAAGGAACGTATGATATACTCTATATTTTTATAACAAATTCATTATATTAAGTAAACGAATTTAGAATTAGAATGGACTTATTTTCAGTACACTTACGGCCTAATTAGATTATAAGCAACTTTATCTGGTGGTAAAAGCGACTCACTGCATTATATTTACAAAATACAGTACATATTTTAAACACGCTTTATTTATTTTCATCATAACTTTAAGTTTTAATAATGTTAAAATACGTTTTTACGAAGATTAAAATCATCTTAACTTTTCATTCTTAATTCTAACCACGTTCCGCTCGCTATGTGATGTTACAAATATGGGCACCGATGCTAAAACAAGAGTTTTCTTCCGTGCTCGAAATACCTTATCCACGCTGTAATCTTGTTTATATTGTAACTGGCTGTTCGTGACCGGCCGGACCGGATATCCCGGATGAATTTCTATACTGCACATTATTAATAAAACAAAGTCTACATTACTTTTGAAAACTATAGCTTTCTAATGGTGAAATATCCCTACTAATATTAAAAATGCTAAACTGTCTGTTTGTCTGTCTATTACGCTTTCACGCCTAAATTACTAAACTGATTTAAATGAAATTCGGTACAGAAATAGTCTAGAGTCTGAGAAAGGACATAGGCTACTTCGTAATGAGAAAAAAGGGTTGTAAGGGGTTGAAATAGAGGTTGAAAGTTTGTATGGAAGCTAGAATCTTGAAACTTATTTTTTAGGCTTTTGATTAGATATAAACAAATATGACATTCAAAGTTTGTGAAAATTTAACCCTTAAGGCGGAGAAATAAATATGAAAGTTTGTATGGAATTAGGATAGGCTTATGTGAATTTTTCGTAAATTTCCGACAAGAGGCAAAATATTATAGAAATGCTGAAAATAATTAAGGTAAGTAGTGACATTTACGGAGTCCTTACAAAATGTAAAACTGATTTGACCGCAAGTAAGAAACTTGCCACGCGCCGCGCCGTACACTACGATTTTTCCCATGGTTAACTTTATACGTATCAAACCCGCAAAACCTCTATGGTTTGACAAAAGACGGGAAAAGAAGTAACGTTGTTTATACAAAAGTACTTAAATAAGCTATTTGCAGTAAAACACTATTTATAGTGTATTACAGCTTATTTTAATGTATGTATCTTATTAGTAAAATAAATGACCCAAAAACATAAAAATGCTGTCACTATTCAATACGGATGAAATCGGCTAGTTTACTATAATTGAATCAGTACTTTTAAAGTTTTTAATTCACATTTCCAGTGCGCAACAAGAACATCTGTTGCACGAATAACCGGCTGGATCGGTGAAACACTACTACCTCACAGAAGACAGGCGATGTATTTTGCGTTTCTGCTGATGAGTGAAAGGCGGTAGGTCTAATTCTATCTTCTTCTCCTTCTGGCAGGGAGGTATGTATAGGAAAAGGAAATATACTTCTTTTAGTTTACTCTACCTCTATCCGTTAAATGCATCGCATCTGCAACTCATTCAATTGTCGCAGATGTCTATATTTGCCATTTTATTCTATAAAAATAAGTATCAAACAAAAAAATAATATGTCCTCTTTTTATAAGATGAAACATTTTAACCTAAAGGCTTGATACAAATGCTGCCGATACCAAATATAATTTTAATATTATTCCACTGTCGGACTGTCTGTCTGTGTGTGTCTGAAAGAAGCCACTACTAGTTATCAACCTTAAGTGATGAATGTTTGTGACTTTGTAATAGAAGTACTAAATAATTTGTCGAGCTATCAAGATTACGTCGAAATTTTCATAATCCATTTTGTAGTATAATAAAAATACCGCCATAGAGCGAGAGGATATTCTTAACTTGTTTAAGCAATGACGTCATGAATATAAATGACGTCAAATATTTTTATAACTTTACTATCGACTGCTCCAGCTTCCGTCGGTGTCAAACTTTTCCTGTATGGCAAAGCCATTTTGATTTATCTCGCTCATTCTCAATTTTATAGTGATTTACTCAGTATAAATTATTATTGATTGCTTGAACACGATGATACCTATTTTAGGGTGGTGATGTAATCGAAAGATAATACGTACTAGTTTATTATTAGCCTATTTACTTTTCTTTTGAACATCACATGTCATAATCGTATGAAAATACTGACGACAGCAATTCGTTCCAATCCTATGCTGCACGTACAGACCGGGTAGAAAATATTCGTCACCTTAAAGTCAACATTTGCTTGCACCAGGCACACTGACATTTAAACAGAAAATATTTGATTTGAACTTTGTAATGAGTAACCCATTAAACAGGTTTGATGGTAATATGAAACTATACTATTTTAGTGGTGTATGCTATGCTATATTGACCATTGTCTGCTTTTTGCTTTAGTTTCATAAAGTACTAACCATCGACGACTTGATAAAGAAATTAATTTGAAAACAATACAAGGTGTTGTTACTCTAAGCTAAGCGTTCGTTGGTAGCATACATATGGAGAATTTAAATTGTGCAATTCCTGCGCATACATTCATCACAATGTTTTCTATTAAACATTGAGAAATTTGCAGCTTCGTCTTTCTCCTCTATATTCATCATCGCATAAGTTAATGCTTCTATAAAAAGTGTATTATCTACATTACTCCGTAATAAAAACTTGCACGATGTAAAAATAAAGAATTTATGATAGTGGATCAAAAACTTTTTCGAATGTACTTTCTGTTTCCAGAAGCATACTTTGTTACATTAAATTTAAAATGTTTCAATAGTATGCTATGTATATATGAATAAAAATTACCAATCAAGTAACTAGTTCGTTTAATTTGAAAATTTATGCTCAAAGTGGAAGCAACTGCGCCTGAACTGAAATAACATTTTCTGTGGCAATGTTCCAGTACATCGAAAACGCGAGCATCTGGCGTGTCTTCATAGGCCGGATATAGAAGCCGACTACTGACTAGCTTGACCACATGCGACGCCTAACGTATAAGATTAAATTAATTACAACATTTACTTTTAACAACTGATATGATATGAAATATAGAATATGACATGAATATCATTTTTTACCTAAATGACCGGGTATCGTCATAACCAGTCGTAAGATCGGTGACATATTTAAGAAGCATATAATTAAGAGTGCCTAATTAAATAAGTTGTATGTATATAACATTCATTATATTTTTCAAAAAAGCACTGACGTTAAAATATACTAGGGCTGCACCTAAAGCGGATCAATGAACGGAAAGAATAAAAATTAAATTACAAAAGCTTTTTAATATTTAAAGGTTGCAGTAAATTGTTTCTAAATAATTATTCCAATATTAAAATTAAATATAACACGTGGTTCGATATTATCTTCTAAATGCATCGTAATTCGACGTGAGTACAGTTACGTGACACAAGTCACGTGAAACATTTTAGGTTGGTAATTACTCTGAAAAGAGAAATAAGTGCATAAATTGTTAGTGAAACTCAAAAAAGTATAGGAAAATGTTTGAGCCTTAAAAAGTTAATTGTTCGAAGAAGAAAAAAGATTATTCAAATAATGACTTCGTTTTTTAAATAATCTTATATTTGTTTACCTTTTCTTCTTAACATTATTTTTCTGGAGGAGGCATATGAAGAGCTCTGCAAAAGAACAATATGATTATACTTACGAAAACCTTATCAATTTACAATTGTATGTAGCCATCAATCAAATCCAGTCTTACCATTTATTCTACAATCTCTTGAATATTAAGAATTTGACATTTAATTAAAAATAAGTAAATTTGAATACATTTCCATTTACGAGTATATAATAGATTTTTTATAAGATGATATTTTAGATGAATGTCTATCACAATATGTTTTAAATGTAAAATAATGCGTTACAAACGACCGTTACGTGTTCACAATACCGTCTAACTTGGCGAATATATTACCGTTGCTAATGCACTTTTAATTCCGACAAAGTCACATCAGTGGCTACTAGACGCAGACATATGCGCAATCTGCATACAATTAATGTTACCTATGCTAGAAGCTCTGAATACAATGCTTACAACTCTTTTGCTTAACGAGTATAAATTTTAATCCCATGATAAACGCTAAGCCTTATAGTAATTTAGTTGCTTCGTATTTAAAGGACCGAAGCCGAGGACAATGTCGTGTGAAAATAGCTCGTCAATACATCAGTGAAAGCACTTCAAGATAAACACGACCTTCAGTAATAAAGGGCAAGAAGAAGAAGAATTATTCTAATTCTTCTTCTTCTTGCCCTAATTCACATAAAGAAGATCTAGAGATAAAGGTTGTAAGCTTATCGGCAACTTATCCGTTGTCCTAGGTAAGCGACAAACAGTATGCTGTGTCGCGACACTATACGACATAACGCGACCGATACATATTGAGTGATAGATTATGTCGGTACCATAGGCCACAAATATGTACAACGACTGCTTGATATTTTGGCGTCGCATTTGACGCTTTTCTAGGACTACAAGTTAGGAGAGATAAAAAATATTGAACATGTAACCAAAGCCAAAGACTGGGTGTTCAAAAATTAACATTGAAAAATAAGCTCCCATGCTCTTAACTGATTAGCTAGCATTCTCATCATCTATGGTATACGACATAAAAAATTTTATTCCTATATAATAATGTAAAATAATTATAAAATGAATCGTTGAGACCAACCGTTCATGTTTATAAACATCTTTTATTGTCCGCACTTTCATAGGGGGCGGAGTGGGGTGGTCATAAGTTGTTGGGAGATTGCACTCGTAGTTAACATTGAAAAGTTGCGACTTAATGAAGCCAGTGAGATCTTCCGGTGTAGGATAGAGAGACGCAAGTTCTGTTGTACAAATGTAAACATATTAGCATCAATTTATTCAAAGTTAGTTAAATCTAAATATGTCTCCTCAGACATAAAGAAAAAATACATAGCCACAATAAAACATTTAAATACTAATATTTTCTACAGATTATCTCACTGAGAACAAATCGAATTAAAGCTATTCGTTTCATCAATATTGAGGTTAATACATTTAATGAATTAAATTAAACAATAAAAACAAAAACTTTTAATTAAAAATTAACTTCTACACTTTTAACATTTTTAACATTAACATTTTCTACGGTCTTCAGTAAAATTTTCATGGTACACCTAGATTTAGTCCAGCCTCTAAGATAATGTTTAAATTTAATAATAAAATAAATTAGAAACGCACTCAGTTTGTAAGCCATTTTTGCTACATCGGTAGCAATAGACATCGATACCTGTTGAATTTGATTTAATGGAGGATAAAGACGTCCGATGGACAAATCTTCTTCCGTTACAAAATTTGCTAGAGTCTGAAATAGTTATATTTTTTTAATTAAATTAAAAGAATTAATTAAAAATGTATATATGAGACAAATTTAAGTTCCAAAAGTAAGTTATAGTGTTGTTAGGCTAACTTATACTTTTGTAATTATTATCTTTTAATACCTTAAAAAATTATATTTGATAGATACAATAAATTAATCAAATTCAATTCGCTTTTATATTCATTTTAATACAACTACATATACAGACAAACCTGCAATATAAAAACTCTAGTATACACATTTACAAACAATAAATTGTCCGATACCGACCTGGGCTGCGGTTAAAAACATCTCCTCAGTTATCTTATAAGCTTTAACTACAATCACTCCGAGCGCTAATCCTGGAAATATGTATGCGTTGTTTCCTTGACCCGTATAAAATTTCTTGCCTTTATAATTTACTGGAGGGAATGGGGAACCGGACACGAACAAGCATTTGCCCTTAGAAAAGAAATTTAATGTAAACAGTAGTGTAAAACATGTTATAAAGTACAATATTAAGCCATAGGTTATAAGTAAACACTTAACATGCGACAAGCTATTCGTTTTCCTGCTTTTTCCTGTTAAACAATATATCTAAAATAAACATATGTACATAATATATACAATTTATTGTTATGTTTTTCATCATAAAAGCAATATTTTTAAGAATATACGATGTAAATACATTTAGTAATTTCAATTTGACAAAACCATAATTCAAACAAAATTTAGCATAACAGCCTTAAAACAAGGGACTGATCAAAGAAGAAACCTAAATCTATGCGAAAGATTAACTACATTCCTTTATGTATACAGAAACATAAGATTTTCACGAAATTGGAATGTAAGTACACTAATTTTGGCATTGCCTTTGCTTGAGGTTTACGGGACTCATGGGAGAAAATAACGTGTTGCATATTCCTTTTCACTGCGCCCCTTGCGATATATTGCATACGTAATAGAATCGGACGTTACTTTATGCTCGCTGTCTCCACAACAACAGAAATCGAATATGGAATGGAATAACAAACGCAAACAAAATTAGCTAAAACTCCCATGACTTCTTTACGCTTTACGACGCCGAATTTTAGATTTCCAACTATATAATCCACAATAATTTATTTTACAATTATTTATTTCTAATATACTGCTATATAAAGCGCCATTCAAAATGACTGAATGATGTTGAATAAATTATGTGTAATAAATGATGAGGAATGTACGATGTTGAATGAATTATCTCTTAACATAATTCTTGATGCAACATGTTAATGAATGAATGGGCTTGAAGTTTACTCTACTAGTTTTGATATTTATTAGATTTTGACATATGTTGTTTCATACATCTGTGTTGTCGTATGCCTGTTGAGCAGTGCACTCGGCGTTCAGCGTCGGATTTGACAGTGCAAAAATTATCGGTATCTCCGTATTTTTCGCCATTTGCTGCAAAATTTCCGGAGTGAAGGCACCACCGACAGTTGAGCATCCTAATAACACATAATACTTAAATAAAAAATAAAAAAAACAATCTTCGGAAAACGCTTATCTACATAAACATAATGTAATATAAAACCTTCTAAGGTATTCCTTAAGGAGAAGCAGTAGGGTCGGCAAAGGGGATAGATCAAGCACATAATATAACAATTTATTTATCTTTACCAATAAGGCATGTAGGTTTGTACTTAGCAACGCATGTTGGAAAACTCTTTTCGGGTTCCAAATCTCGTCCAAAGTTCTTGGCGTGTTCTGGTACTCCACTTTCGCGGCGTGTCGTCAGAAGACCGTCTATATCTATCATATAAATCTTCTTACGAGCTTCTTCTATAGGGGTCCCTTCCATTGACATAGCTAATATAATCAAGCTCGCGATACCTGTGGAAGCCTGGAAAATAAGAGGATTTTTTTTGGAACTAGGTTTACCAATAAAAACGGATGTTGTGGTTCCAAATGTAATTTAACAACAGAGTTTTGAGAGCAAAGAGATGCTCTCTTTGCTCTCAGTGATGAACCTTCCCTATGTGATTTAAACAGGTAAAGTGTGGCAACTATTTTTAAATAAAATATTTATTTAAATTATAAATGAGGTAAAAATTATGTTTTTACTTATCTAGTCTATAAGGAGATGATTTGAGAAAACTTTGACAGACGTTAAATTTCACGGTACAGCACAACTGTTAAGCTTTGTTTTTTTTTGAATTCCATAACTTAATTAAATAAGGTACTTACAGAACCGGCGCCAAGAAACATAATAACGTTGTTACTTATTTTCTTCTTAGTGACTCTAATGGCCGCTAGGAGGCCTGAAACGGCAACTGACGCGGTGCCTTGAATGTCATCGTTAAAAGTGCAATAGTTATCGCGATATTTGGCCAACAAGCGAGTTGCATTCGCCATAGCAAAATCTTCAAACTGTGAATACGAGCACTTTACAATGAGTAAGTTAATAAAATAAATACCAACGTTAATAGGGATCAACTGTTGGACTGAGATAGACTTTTATATCCCAGGAGCTGGTTTTATTTTTAGGAAGGGGGTATTCCCGCTCCCTCCAACATTACTTCTATTGAAAGGAAACGCCCTGTTCCTGAGATAATTAAAAAACAAATTTCGTAAATTTATCGTCTATATTCGAACATAACTTTTGCGGTCATGCGTGGTCTATGTTCAACCTAACACGCACAGTGCTTCCTTTTAAAAAGTTTTAATTTCCGCTCCTGAATTGTAAAACAGGGTGTATAACAGACCAAACGTTACTCTCGAGGATCGGTCGTTTGTGGCCATGATGAAGTTTACTTCCGAACCTTAGACTTTGGCTACATCTTCCATCTATAAACATAATAACGTTGCGAGCACTTATCCGCCATTATAGAACATTAAAGACTGCAAGTAGGTTTATTTTTTGTATGCCGTGAGCTGTCATTTATAATTGTACATTATGTCTAACGTAAGGTAATGTTCATATTACCTGTAATAGCGTGCTTTGACCATACTTCTTCACACACGCAGCCATAAATTCGTCAATAAAATCATCGTATTCTTGACCGCGTACCCGCTTTTGTCTTAAACCTATGTATAGAGGATCTTCGAGAATTTTCTGAGAACACCAAATGTAGAAACTAATAATAATCAATTACTCATACTTTGTACCTTCGTCGAACTACCGGAATTATACCCTCCCGCAGGGCTAAGGGATGACCTTACGCCCTGGGTTCCTACACCCAACAAAAAAGTATATTTGGGACGTATAAATATACGTTATAAAATCATAAATACAAACGTCTTTTATATGAACTGTTAAGCAAATCTTTTGATTTTGAAAAAACGGTTTTTTTTTATTAGAAAATTATATGTAAATTATTTTTGTCCTGTTAGAAGTTGATACAATATTTACAAGATGTATTATCTAACAGTGGTAGAGCCCGCAACAACAAAAGGGCCGCCTCGACCGATGAAATACCTCACAAAAGAAAGGCGTAAAGCAGAAGTATTCTGCGTTTCGGCCGATGAGTGAGGTGCCGTAAGCCATATTCTAGTCCTCTTCACCCTTCTATTATATTATAATAATAATGAGATAGGAGGAGGTAGAGCTCTTGATGGAGGAGGGGATGGATAGGAAAAGAAAATACGTTATTCTTGTAACTGAAAACTAGTACACACTAACAAATTAGATTAAATAAAGATAACCATATAAACTTATATTACTTTGTTGTCGGTCCCCACATCCAATGTTATAGGTAGACACTGATGTGGTTTCACGCCAGCCAATGCCGTGTAAAGAGCCAACTTTCCCACCGGTATACCCATGCCGTAGGCACCGAGGTCTCCGAGACCTAGAATTCTTTCGCCATCCGTCATCACTATCGCTCGGACATGTTTTTCTGGCCTAAAAGATCATCTACTCAAAAGTACAAATTTAAAACATACACATAGGTAACACATTAGGCTAAATGCGGAAATTTGGACGTTTGAGAAATTCTGATACCAAAAGGTCTCTAAAAGAAGAAGATTTTAGATAGCAGTCATTCTGGTTTTGACATTTCAAAGCCTTTCCTGATCTGACATTATTGTTGCTATCAATTCCTGAATCTTCTACTACTACAGTACATCTTATATATTCATCACTCACCAGTTATTTAGAATGTCTAGTATATGTCCTTTATCATTAATAGTGATAAAAAGTCCCCTCGGTCGTCTAAACAGCAAGCCGAATCGTTGACAAGCCAGGCCTACTGTCGGCGTGTATACTATTGGCATGTATTTCTCCACGTTTTCCGACAAAAGTCGAAAATACAACTTTTCATTTCTATCCTACAACATTCGTGAACACTTATTTTCATTGAAGAAATAAATAATAAATGTAATAAGAAATCAGCCTCTTTTAGAATGTTCCCACTACAGGGACGCAGGCCTCCTCTCCGAGAGAGGGAGAGGATATTGCTTTATTTATGTGAGGAAAAGACTCCGCATTACCGCGGATGCATTTGCACATAATTTTGGAACTTGAGCAATCCGCAGAGCCAGTGGTACACCGTCATAAGAATCCGTGGCCTCACTTGCGCTAGCTGAGCAATCGGCATCTTCTCTGTATCCCACCATTCACCAATAGCGCAGGGAGTCATTCATATGAGTACTTTAAATTTACTTATTTTAAGCTATACTTGTAGTGCGCAATAATGTCCCCATTACAAGCAGTAGCCTGTATTACTTTGTAGTGTGAATAAACAGAGTTATGGAGCACGATTTTCTTATATAGATCACACTGTGACCTTTGGTTGGTTGATAAATATACTAATTAAAGCTGAAGAGTTTTATGGTTTCAACGCAGTAATCTTGAGAACTACCAATAGGATTTGAAAAATACTTTTTGCATTTGACAGCCCAATTATTAAGGGAAGTTATAGGCTTTAATTCAACATTACGCTACAACCCTTAGAAGTTGAGCAAAAATGAAATAACGCTAAGTGAGAATGATGTAATGACGCAGGCGGAGCGAGCGATACGACGAGACGACGTGTGTCAATGGATGAGAGTGATCGCAAACTGCAGATGAGCCCCTCGGTTAACAGCTAGAATACATATTGAAGAAGAAGAGTTAAAGTATATATTGAATAGTACTAGTTCGCATTCTTAAAGTATAATATAAGTAGTTATCTTCTTCTATTATATTGATAGCGAGCGAATATAAAATAAATACCTGTAACTCAACCAGATAAATATATTTGTTTAAACTGTGTTGATAGTTGTCGAGGGACAACCTACACATCTCCACCTGTTCCTCTTGCGTCTTCACCACGGGCGGTAACAGACCAATTATACCCAGAGCTTGGCGTTCGCTTAGCGTAAATGCTACTCCCTGTACAATAGGACGGTTATTTAAAACTATTGTTATTAAAATACAAATTGCGATCTGTTTAAATCCAAAATGCAAAGGAACTACGCAGCACCACGTTTGCTGACAATATCTTGAAACCTAAGACGTGTAGAATATTTGTCTAACTATATTTTATTACCCGCATAATATCACAAGAGTGTAACTGTCTTCGAACGCTGATAAGCGTCGGTAAGGTAGGTTTTGATTTTATTACAAAATTATGAGAAAATTGAAGGTAAAAAGAGCAGTTTGAACATCCAACCACTTTTAGCGTATCAAGCTTTTAGCGAACGCCTAAATCAAAATCAATCAAATCAAGGCTATAGAGCCTGCATTTTTTAAGAAGATTCGTGGCAAACGAGTAAGCGGGTAACCTGATGGTAAGTGACCGCTACCCATAGGCATCCGCAACAAACAAATGAGTCACAGATGCCTACCTTTGATGGACAGAGGAGGGGATAGACAGGAAAAAGAATATATTCCTTTTACCCATTTATCCCCTCCCCGTCCGATCCGCTTCCTCTTCCCATCCGATCCCTATAAGAGTTGAGTTGGAAAAGGAAAAAACTCTAATTGGGCCTCCGGCACCTCACTCGTCAGACGAAACGCAGAACATTTCTACTTTACGCCTGTTTTCTGTGAGGTCGTGGTATTTCACCGGTTGAGCCGGCGACAGATATTGTTCTTGCGGGCTCTAGCAAAAACGAATCCTAAAGTACTTCGGATACATAGCCAGGAAAGACGGAAATAATCTTAAACATACTACATAACATATAGAGGTTATTTGCAGAATGGAAAGAAAAACTTTAACAGTGGTAGAGCCCGCAACAACGACACCTCTTCCTTTTCCCACAATTTTATAATAAGAAAAGGATGAAGACAAAAGACCACGGGGCCGCACGCGTTGGTCTGACCAGATCCGCACCATACTCGATTCCACCTTCTACGAAGCTCTCCGAGTGTAGACGAGATGGCGCGCCATCGTAGGAACTAAAAGTATTGATGGGCGTGAACCCAACCTTTATAAATAAGAAGCAGAAACGATCTTTATAGAGAGACAGTAATAGAATTTTATAAAATGTCTTAAATTTGTTTAAAAAAAAACTCTAAATTTATTTGCGTTCAACGCTCATACCTTGTTGATTCGGGAATCCCCTAAATGATCTACACCTCTTGTCATATTCAAAGATATCGTATCACCGCATATCGTATTAATTTCGCGGCACTGAATAAGTCTGGGTCCTGCTAAGCACTTTCTAGGATGATATTGCAAGTAGAAACTTCGTTTGAGCACTCTTATTGTATATCTAAAAAAAAACATTAATGTGAAATAAAAGTTAAATTAATTATTCTACACGAGGCAAGGATAGTTAGCGTAGTCAGATGGCCGCCAAACCTTTTTAACTAAATGAAATCAACACCATAACTTGTACAACAGCTTTATAAAACCCACTGCGATCAGCGAAAAGAAACTACATTCCGCAACATCTTAGTTCGGAAAGATCACTGTCTCACAAGCGACTTTAAAAGAAAACCTATATGAACGCGCATATGTGAGCACAAATATAAAAAAAAATCAATCTCTTACGTTGTCTGCTGAACCAAAGGAATCATTTTGTTAGTAGTAAAATACATTGCGTTAATAAAATAAATAAAACATGTTAAACATTTATAAGTTTAAATTCTATCTTGATATCTTTACGTCACTTTTTGACGTAAACGAATGAATAGGCACTACGAAAAAAACGGTAAATCAAGTTAAAAGTCTAATTTCATTTGTACTTATAAAGAATAAATCTGTATCTGTATCTGGTGGCAAAAGTGGCTGTTCCAAAAATATGACTAGATAATTTCTTGCGATCGTGTTTTGGACCATTTATAAAAAAGGATTTCTTGCACAAAAAGATGTAGTTTACTGGTACAAAATCGTGGTTACAAATGAATAAAAACTTGAAGGCTTTTCGAAATATTTGTAAAAATATAAAAAAATTATCTTTGTAGCCCTCTAAGCAACTTTGGATATGGATATATATAAGGTGGTTTAATTACTCATATTTTCGGCCAAATAATCAGTGTTCCGTTGTACTCGTCATTTTCGGACACCTGTACTTTGTAATAACGTGTCGTGTCCATCTCGTTGAATTATAAACTTTTATCCGACATACATTTTTATAGTGGAAGGACGCAAACGAGCAAGAGGGTAACTTGATAATTAATTGACCACTGGTACATATTAACCGCTATTATAACCAGAGTTACGGATGCGTTTCATTTCTTTCGTGACGGGGAACGGGATGTAAACTCACTCAGATGAAAAGCAAAAGTATAATTTTATACGTCGATTTAAGAAGCGTAAATAAATGGTGGTGTGTTATTACCAATACCTAAAGACACTAAAATCTGAGCTGTATTGGCATAATATAAGAGCATCGTACTTGAAAATTTATTTCACGTTTATTTTCAAATATGCTAATATTTTACTAAAGCACATCCTAAACTAACTTTCCTCTAAAAGGTTATCTAAAATAATTTTGTGTCCATTCGAAGTTTTCCTCTCACTTTTTCAATCTAATTTATAATGGACTTTTGTGTACGTTGTCGTTTGCTTTTAGCGATTAGGATTTAGGGAATAAATCCAAATATAACCTAGGTAATATTAACCTGTATGTACATAATGGTGTAATAAAAATATGGATACTTAAAATTATAAATTAATTCACCGAGGTCATTGGAAAACATTAGGGCAGCTAATACTTACACTGGGAACAAATAAATCTAAGCAATTACTGGATTTGCTAAAGAACTCAACACTAAATATATTTAGAAAGCATGAACCTGACTGTCAAATTTTAAATCGCGTAGCTATAACTGCTTCGTCTACAAATTAAAATGCAATTTTTAGAAATGTCATTTCCAAAATGAAATGCTATTTCTACAAATATAACTCTATTTCTATGATTAAAATTCTATTTTTAAGAATAAAAATCTATTTCAATAAATAAAAGCCACAATATTTTGAACATGTTTAATTAGTAACATCAATTTGTAGTCAACGATTTATTCTACTGATCAAACATAATAAGTTATCGCATGACGAACTCACAGAATAAAAAAATCCAAATTACAGCACAACATAAATTGACCTGTAAGAAAATGACTTAAAAATTAAATGAAAACAGATAATGTTATTAATGAAATCGAAGCAAATTGACAGCACGTGTGAGAAAATGTTAACATATTGTGTATTGTATACGTACACAAAAGTAGAATGCACGAACAGAAAATTAAAATATATTTTTTTACATTTTGTCACATTATAATACCTAAAATCGGTGTTTCCAGATGGTGGTTAGAGGCATTAAAAATAAATAATATACTAAAATATTATGGGAAATATAACACCGGAAATTATGAAATTTTATAACATATCTGGCAACACCGCCTAACATCGTCACAGCAACACAAATCACTTTGTATCAAAAGATACGTGTCTAATGTAACATTAATTACTATAGTCATAAAATACTCAAAGTATAACTCATCCTTTTCGCTCAGCGAAAATAATTTCTCTATCTATCAATAAAGAATACTGAAATGAAAACACTAACTTTCGAATCGAAAACATATTTTTTTAAATCGATAGTGCGAATCGATATTAAGATCAATTTGTTATCACAAAATATATGTACATAACATAAATCGATTCTCGATAAATGCAAGATTAAATTTAAAATCAATGCAACTTAAGAAACTTTAAGATATTACAATTCAATTATTTATAATATAATAATGCATCAGTGGCCAATTTTAAAAAAGATTCTGGTTGCCGGTAAAATCATGCATCTAAAAAATTCAATATACAACAATGTAAAAAAATCATTAAGTTAATCATTTTTACACTGAAATAATTTCACTGATTTCGTATTCGACGAAAACACACATATGTATATAAGTAAAGTCAAGGAGACAAAATAGAAAATGTGAAACATCCCATTCCATTCGTAACATTTTCGAAACATAAAAATAAATAACATTTTATTTGTGGCGTGGTTCACACGGGCCATTTTTGTTAACAGACATTTGGTCGTATAAGAGTAAATAAATAGACTTAATCAGGAGCAAAGATAAAATTTACAAAAAATGCTTATAAATAACAAAATTTTGTCAAGTCCCAGAAGATTATTTTGTATACAAAAAAACATAGGTGGTACACAGCTGCTCATAACCTCGATGTTTATATTCTTTCTTCCATCTCGTTGACTTTATTACATAATTATTTTTCGTCAATGAGGTAATACATGTTGCATTTAGCTATTTGACGACATTAATTGTAATAAAAGCACATTGAATTCAGTTGACACTTAATTTTTAAGATAAACCATAAATTATTTTATTTGCGCTATTAAATATTTGTCTAAATGTCTTTATTTAACCACATTTTATTGTGTTTTTAATACTTATCATGTTATAATACAAAAAATAATACATAAGATGCTCAGATGTTATTAATGCTGTGGTGACTAGATAAAAGATTTTTCATTAATACGCTTTAAAAATCCCTTCAGAGAAAAAATACACAAGCAATTAAAGGTTAAAAAAAAACTTATAATAAATATTAAGGCGCTGTCTAATTTTTACTTAACAAGTTGTAATAACACGTACTGATTTCATTCATTAGTTATATTTAGAAAATATTACAACCTTCCTTTTCAAATAGGAAATCTGTTTTTAAACACACGATAAATACAAAAGGAACTAAACAATTGTTAAATTAGTAAGCATTTTAAAACTGAATGCCAACACATTTTGTGAATGCTGAAAAAGGCCACTGGTTAATATTTCTTACCATGAATAATTCTATATATTTAAACTTTGTGAAACACTACTCACTATGAACACACACGCAGACATATATAAGTGAATACGATCGCTAAGCACTACATTAAAAATTCTATATTTCAAATACCGAAGTTATTTAATTTAGATATTGAACGACCATAAAACTTTATATATATCATAGAAATATATTGAAATACGCGATGTTTTGGCGATATAGAATTATGATGAAATTGTATGAGACGTATAAAACAGCAAAGTATTAGCGACAAGGGTCTCATGACTCTGGCGTCGTAGTGTAGCGTTAAACACTTCTATATTATTTGGTATATGTATTTTTGTATAGTAATAAAATATATAAAATGGACATTATATTTGAACACTATTGAGTAGTTTGGCGTATCGAGCCTTCAGCTTAAACCCGTTAAACCTTTTTTATTTAACTAGAAATGTAGCGCTATTATAGTAGAAAAGAAAACCACTATTGGATTTTTAAATTGTTAGACCCCTCTCTGCTAAATACCTCTTTACATGATTTCGTAATATAAATTGATTTGTATGTCAACGTAACGTCACTACTTTTTCAATAGACTTGAAAAAATTTACAGAACTAATTTTACAAATTTTATCGCGTTTCATATTAGTAAGTTATAATCACAATAATTCGAGTAATTTATAACATGTACTCACCTATGAGCTAAGACATTTAGACATCCTTAATTATTGTGACCTGTGTTGCCATAAAAAACGTAATGAAAATTTGTAAAATTAGCTTCATTTAGAAATTGAAGGGCCATATAATAAAATTGAAATACAAATTGTAATTCACGGTCAAGATTATTTTTGTAAAATTTTGATTAATTGAATAATAAAGAATTATTATTTATTTAAATATTTTAAGTAGTGGTCTAATAATTTAAATATGTCATAATTTTACGTTTAAATATTCTTGGGTACGGGCTGTATGGGTCTCACGTTGAATTTCTCTTCGGGCTTCCAGCCCCAGACAACTGGCATAGAGCTTTCATAGTTGTAGTTATACATTTGATTTTCAACATGTTTCGATATATCCTTCGGCTCAGGATATACTGAAGCCAGACCTGAAACATGTACATAAAATTTTATATAAATTGATTATAAATTTCTATGTATCAATTGTAATTACTATTTTTACTTAAGACATACTATTTTCATTTATATAGAAATAATGTTAATTTAAAGGAAAAATTACTTTCTACTTAATATTGTTTAGTACAAATAGAGGAACACTTTTAAAGGTATGTCACATTAAAATAAAAAAGAAAGTACAAAAACCATTACATTCGTCGAACCCTTGTTAAATTTGAAGGAAAAATGAGTGGGATCATTACATAGCAATGTTGTATATACGGTTACGTATGGCCGAAGATGCGGATGTTAAGATGGATGTATGATGTGTCGAGGATGGATAACATTAAGAATGAGTATATTAGAGGAAGTCTTAAAGTTGCGCTAGTAACAGAAATTATAGAGCAAGATGTTAGAGTGGTATGGGCATGCTATGCGGAGGGATGAAAGACATATAGCGAAGAAAGTAATGAGAATGAACGTGGATGGTTAAAATCGTACAGGAAAGCCGAAGAAAGTATGGATAGATTGTGTATAAGATGATATGTGTAAGAAGGGTATAAATACAGATGTGACGACTGATAGAGGATATGAAAGAGGAGAACATACTGTGCCAACCCCAGATGGGAAAACGACTGGATGATTATGGTGATGGTCTGTGTTATTACGATGCCTCTAACAAAAAGAGACTTTATTAATATACATATTTGCTATTATAACTTAAACGCTAAATATATCGTTACATTTATATCTACAACGCTAATCTACAAACTAAGTATATTTCTCAAATTTATAAAATATTATCAACAAAAACATTTTAAAATAACCATGAGTGAAAACATCTTCTTTATTCAATTTTAATGTGAAGGAAAAGGTCGTCCTTTACACGATTTATAATTAACTTTTGGAAGATTTGGCCATTTGTAAATATCTGGCAAGCTTCTCACATATAAATAATTATATTGGCACATGGTTAGATGTTTGGCTATGTTATCGGGAACGGGATAAAATGTGGCCAGACCTAAAAGTACTAAACAATTAGTATAACTGTTTAAAATTTATTTTAAACAATTGTTTGATAAACTAAAAAAAAATTAAAACAAACCAGTGAATTTCCCAATATTGATTATATTGTTTATTCATTGTATACCTGCGCATAACGAAAAATAAATATAATAGATTAAATAACACTAACTTTTGTAACGTTATAATCTGTCATAATGTTGCATAGCATAAAATAAAGCAAAAAAAAAAAGCTCGCGTTTCTTAACGAGTGATTGTTTTGTAAATACGATTGCAAAAGAATTTAAACTTGATAGCTAAAAAAATGGGGTAGTTGAAGGCCTTAAAAATTCCATGCCTTTTTATTTTTAATTGAGCTTCCATGAAGACAAAGCTGTTAATCCAGAAAATTAAAAGAAATTTCAATTTGATCAACATATTTATCTAAATTAAAATCTCTTTGGCAGAAATATATTTTAAATACCCAGACTTAACACGATACAAATTGCACTTGGAGATATTTGCAGGTAATAGTATATATTAATAAAAAATAAAATTATATAAAACACAGAAACATAAATACGCACCCTCATCGTAAGCCATCTTAGCGACCTCTATAGCGATGGAGAGAGACACGTCCTTCACCTCGGCCAGCGAGGGATAGATGCGTCCAATGGACAGATCTGCTTCACTAACATAGTTAGCCAAAGTCTAGAGAAGGAAAAGAAGTTTTAATATAAAGAACATGTGATTTATTTTGAAAGAATCGTTTTTACCACGTCTAAAATTTGTATGAATGGATGGATATGTATCACTCACCAACAAAAACTCGTTTCTCTTTCACGCCACAACAACGTAATGCAAATTGATCCAAGTACAACAATGATTTTGAAGAAATCTGAAGTTTTGCTGTTGTCTGATAGCTATGTTAACTAAGGTATACGGGATTAACTGCTGGAATTCTACGTATAGACCGCAATATGATTTTCTATTAATTTAGGTATTTATTTCAGGGGGAATAAAATCATATAAATAGTAATAGGTAAAATGGTTACAAGCTATAAAAATATAAAGTTTCACTCACTCTAGCGGCAGTCAAAAACATAGTTTCTGGTATATGGTGTGTGGCGGTGGCGATCACCCCGAGGGCTATTCCGGGGAAGATATACGAGTTGTTGCCCTGCCCCGTGTGGAACTCCTTGCCGTTGTACTTCACCGGTGGGAACGGTGACCCAGACGCGAAGATGCAGCGGCCCTGAAGGTATTGTTTTATCATCACCCGCTCAATTTTTTTGCTGTTAACAGACACCCAGAAGTAGCTACTGCAAGAGTGGACCGACTCCAATCTAGTCAAGTAAAAGTATTTACACTTCAATGCTTTATCCAACCATTGAGGTGCCACAGGCCCTATCATTTACCTTTAAGAGAAGAGTGAAGAGAGGAGAGTGAATAGGCTGTTTCTAAACTAGGGCGTACCATCTTTAGACCACGTCACCACTTAACATCAGGTGGGATTGTGGTCAAGCGCTAGTTTATTCATTGTAAAAAAAAATCTCTCTATATACTCTCTATTTTCCTTCACAAACCCTCCAAATGTCAGATGAACCACTTAATATCAATATTGATTGTGATTGATTAGTGATTGACTTACTCGTTTGGTATTTACCTTTAAATTTCATGCCTAGAATTTCGCGTTACTAGTGTTTAACCAAGCCAAGTCTACGGTATCTCTAGATGTCTTAACAAAGCAAACAGTCACATATCAGTGACCACTTACCTCAGTGTAATCGTACGCAGCCTGCGCGGTGCACTCAGCCTTGCTGGTGGGGTTGGAGAGGGCGAAGATGACGGGCCTCTCGATGTTCTTTGCCATTTGCTGCAGCACGTTCGGCGTAAATGCCCCACCAACCGTCGAACAACCTAAAATGAGATGTTATACATCCATTGGAAAAAAAAGTGTCGCCTAAAAGGAGCTTGTAACTTAAATTAAAAGCTCCTTTTAGCCGAACTAAAAACCTACCCTTGTACGTCATTAAGCTATGACCAGATTTTAACAGTGGTAGAGCCTGCAACAACATCTGTTGCATGAATGGGCCGAAGACCAATTTTAGTTATCTTCCCCTTCGCATCCTTTCCTGATAATAATAATTGAACGGGGAGATAGGATAAGGAAATATCCTCCTCCTATCTCTTCCCTCTTCTGTCAATTAAAGGTAGGCAGCGCATCAGCAACTCATTTGCGTGTTGCGGATATGCCTGTATGCCTATGGGCAGCGGTGACTTAACATCAGATGAACCGCTTGCTAGTTTGCCACCATCTTCCGTAAAAAGCCAGCAGCAAAAGCAGCTGGTGCACCAATGAGCCAACTTGAGCCGGGGAAATAACACCATCTCACTGAATACTATTAGAATTCAGAGTTTCATCTGATTGGTGAGGTATCCGCAAACCTCTTACCCTTCGCATACCTTTGTTCTACTGTTTTCATTGTCGAACACGAAGTTATGTCTACAAACAGATAACGAATTCTTACCTTACCTTAGTCCCCAACTCTAGTGATGAAATAATTGTGTATTTTGCTGGGCAGACGTAGTAAAGTAACTTCAGGTGATAAAACTATTCGCAAATCAAGTCAAAAGATTTTTCCTATATTAATGTGCATGTGCAACTGATTTATGTAAAAGGATATAAATAGTCTCATACGAGACGTAAAGAATTAAATATATGAATGTACTTAAAACGTCAATTAGTATTCAGTCTCATACACAATAAACATCTCGTAAACAATAGCAAATATATAACGAGTCTATTAATTTCAAGGTCATTTCTCTCATCAATAATATATTAAATATCCTTCATAATTAATTACTCAATAAAACATCGACTGCCAATAATAAATGTATCAATATTGTCATCGTCGACTATTGTTGGCTCAGTTACCATGTTAATGACGACAGAACAGTGATTTTCTTTTTCTAAGAATCGAACGACTTGTTAATCTATTTTTGTTTTATTTATTTGATGTGAAAACATGTATCGGCATTTTTTATAGTTAAAATCTCGTGAGTTCCGAATGGTGACGATTTCTTTTTCGAAGAATCGAACGACTTGTAAATCTATATTTGTTTGAATTATTTGATGTGAAAACTTGTATAGGCTTTTTTATAGATTAAAATTTCGGGAGTTCGTGTCGACGACATGCTCAACATTAGCATAATTAGTATATTTTTATGGTAATAGATGAAGTCTCTCTGTCTTCTAAATCGTGACTACACTAACTACTCTACATATTTAGTTGTTCAGGTGCGAATTTCCGATTGAATATTTGAATGATTAGATAGTGTATTTTATGACTTATACTAGCGAACCCTATAACAGTTATCTAGCGTGAAGATTATCTTCAGATAAAAGTTGGAATGTTCTTTCATTCTCTATTAAAAAATCTCCCGTAAACCCAATGACAGCGCCACCTAATTCGTCTAATCGTGAAGCTAAACCAACCCGGGACCCGTTCAAACACACACAAAATTCATCAAAATCGGTCCAGCCCTTTCGGAGGACTTCAGTCACATACCACACATGTACAGAAATTTATAAAGAAAACTCGTCAAAATATTCCGAAAAACTCGACATGAAGAAGATCATTAACTAAATTTAATTTAACTAAATTAGTGTTATTCAGTTTTCACTTTTTATACCTATACACATTACATACTTTGTCCTATCTAGTAACAGCCAGTGGTAGGTAATGGTTGTGTGCTGTACATAATTACAGTCTATTGGTGTTAGATCTTATATTTACATATGAGGATGTCATCGTCCACTTCTCCCAAGACCATCTTGCGGAAAGCCCACTATGTCATCCGGTACTTATTTGCCCCCTATATATTATTTATACATACCGATAAGACAGCTAGGCTTGATCTTGGCAACACAGGCCTCGAAGTCCTTCTCCGGTTCAATATCCTTGCCGAACGCCTTCGCATGTTCCGGCACTCCGCCCTCGCGCCGCGTCGACAACAGACCGTCCACGTCGAACATGTAAACGCGCTCCCTCGCCTGTTTCTCCGTCAGTCCCTCAGACATCATGGCCGCGACTGTTAAGTTGGCTATGCCGTTGGAAGCCTTAAACATAATTTAACACAATAACTATGAGTACACAGTGCTTCGAACCTCCGAGTCTTGCGGGCGACGCTCTCTACACCATATTGACGACGTCATCAGAATCGGGGTCTCATGCTATTGTACACGAGTAATAGTTTCAATTTTCAAGGGAAACGTGCAGTATGTTGAATAGAAATATTGTTCATGTTTTCTCTGGGTTTATATACCAATCAATTATATAAACAATACATGATCCTAAATCTTTGTTTAAGAAAATCGAACCAAACCACTAATGATCTGATCTTTTGGCACGATACGTTTTTTTAATAATATAAAAGGAAGCAAACGAGCATCGCTCTTTAAGTGACCACCGCCCGCCTTGAAAATCCTCAACCAGCTACAGTTGATTTAGTTCCAGGAAAAAGTATGCTATTATTTCTACATTTAAATTAGATGTAGAAGACTCACGGAGCCAGCGCCGAGGAAGAGGTATATGTTCTCGCTAAGCTTCCGCTTGGTGACCCTGACGGCGGCCATGAGACCGGCCACGGCTACACTCGCCGTGCCCTGGATGTCGTCGTTAAACGTGCAGTATTTATGCCTGTACTTCTGCAGTAGACGACCCGCGTTTATTAAAGCAAAATCTTCGAACTGTAAATAATTAATAACAATATAGCTTATAATGTAGACTCGATCAAAAATATTATTAGAGATTTTTAGCTCACGTAAAAACAAACATCAATAAAAACCCGAATGCAATGGCTATTGCATCTATACTAATATTATAAAAATATTGTCCATTACAATATTTTTATAACATTAGTATAATGTAAACTATGTAACTACTGAACCAAATTCAATAATCCTTTCATTGTTACAAAGGTACATTATCCAGAAGTAAGATAAATAACCTTATTAATTGTTTTAAAATTTTGCTTAAAATATATTATATTCTTAAATTAAAATAACTACGACTATTTACTTAGAATACTACTTTCGATCAAAAATGTGATTTTGTGTGATAATCGATCGATCAATAATTTAAAAAATAAATTATTATTTATTTAGTACTTTATTAAGCAACTCATAAAATAATGCAACACTTCTAGACTCAAATAATTTCGGTGAAAACACAACTTGTTCCAGTTCTATCCCCTTATAGATTGAATCTTTCCGTCCATTATCGCTAACGGGCGTAACTGCAAGTGGCAGATGCCAGAAAGTGTTCGCGGCCTACGTTTAATCTTTGCGATTTATCTTTATGGCATTTCGAATTTAAGACAATCAGAATGTCTTATAAAATATTAACACTTCATCCGATATCAATATGTATTTGTTATGAGTTAGATAAATAAATTAATAAAGAAAGACGCAAGCTCGTAATCCAGAGGGGTAGGCAGAGATAACGGATTTCCATTTGACATAGTCTTGACCCTTCTTTCGCTTCTTCTACATTGATAAATCTACACATACACGCAGTTCTCTTACATGGAAATATAGAGATATTTTATTTAGAGACATTATGTATGTAACTACTCTCAATGTCGCTTTTGGATAGTATGGCACCGAACTGGTAATTATGAGTTAGTTTAGTCCCTTCCCCACTCACTTTGGCACTATTTTCTGGTATATTTTTATTCAATCCTTTTAAAATGTCCGAACCACGGAAGCATATATACCTTACCCAATGTAAATCACAAAGTCCCCTTTTAAGAAACACTTCTCAACAAAACCTATAACGCTTTTCCTAATACCTAATCACATTATTTTTGGTTCGGTGATTGTCCCGTTGTCATTGAATAATTGTGGTGCCCGGGATAATTTCATAAAAGCACCATTATCATCTCACCTGTAGAAGCGTGTTCTGTCCATATCTCTGTACGCACGCCTCCATGAACTCGTCAATAAACTCATCGTACTCCTTCCCTCTTGTGCGCCGTTGTCGCAGTCCGATGTACAGGGGATCCTCCAACAGATCCTGTCGAACAAATCTCACTCTTATTACACGCTGTCTAAGTACTATTTTACCTTTGCTTTTGACGATACGAGTCATTAATTTATTTAAATCTTAGTATTTAAACACTTATGTATTTGAAGCTATAAAATAAGTGTTAGAATCGTGCGAAATGCGAATAATATTTTATTATAATAAACATTTGTTTGTTTCTAATATACACGTTTCGTTAAATCGTCACTTAAGGATTAAAAAGTACGAAAAGTAAAAAATATATCCCAAAAATAAATAAACATTATCTCACTACATCTACATAATGTACAGCTAAATGACGCCTCAGCGTATACGTAACAGACTGACTTGAGTCATGTTTTTATACATAGCTGCTAATTAAGAACGAAAACTACTAAAGAACAATCACATTGGGCACATTATGAACTGCGGCCACCCATAGACAACTGGTGTTGAACACTACAGTTGACAATGTATCGCTCGTGTGAATGAGCTCTTAATAAGTTTTATCAAAGCATTTTAAGTGAGTACTGGAATATCTCGACCGATTTAACTAATTGTCTGATAAACAAGATATCGTATGTAGTGTGCATGTAGAACATACCTGATTTTCAGTCCCGACATCCAGAGTGATCGGCAAACACTGGTGCGGTTTAATCCCAGCAAGGGCGGTGTACAAGGATAGTTTGCCGACAGGGATGCCCATACCATACGCCCCTAAGTCACCTAGACCCAAGATCCGTTCACCGTCGGTGAAGACTATCGCTCTTACATCAGGCTCGGGCCTACAAATACATCACTCATTGCTAACTTGATCCTCGAGATATGTACTTAGCAATCGTGAGTGTAAACATGTTACACTGGTGGGAAAAGAATACGGCGTTCCGGTTTGAAGTGGCCGTAACTAGTAATTACTGGATTAACAAGACGTACCATCTTAAATTTCAATATGACTATGTCAAAAGTGCTGCTGCACAGGATTTTGGCTGTTTAAATATATATTTTAATAGCATCATATACTCATAGTACTATCACTTAACATCAGGTTTACGTTATGATCTTTTGGTCGTAGGGAAGGAGGAAAGGGATAAGGTCCTTCAGCACCTCACTCATCAGACACCACGAATTAGCATGATTACCTACTCTTTGCACCTATAATCTTTGACGTCGTACCACTTTCCCGGTTTTGACTCTACCATTGTTTTAGTTGCAATTGCATCCAAAGTAAGAATGCTAAATTAAGATATCTAGAAAAAATGATAATTTTTAATCATTAAATTACTCACCAATTTTTCAATATGTTAAATATATGTCCCTTGTCATTGATAGTGATAAAGAGACCTCTGGGCCTCCTGTAGATGAGACCAAATCTCTGACACGCCAAGCCGACGGTCGGTGTGTAGACGATTGGCAAATACTTCTCCACATTCTCAGATAACAGTCTGAAGAACAACTTCTCATTTCTGTCCTGCAATAATTCATTATGACTGTAAGTTACGAGAGTACTGTTATATCACTTCTTAATTCTTCATTCATAATACTTTAACAAATAAATAAGCAGTAACTACCAAATCGCTATATTTAACTATTTGAATATACGTAAAGTATCACTACAAATTTTGTGTGTATCAAGTTAGTCCTAGAAATTGTACACATTTCACACGGAGTGAGCGAGACAAACACATAGGAAAGCTACGGCACAGAAGGAACTTTCTTCTAGATCGCGGTACAGTTTTAAAATGTACGAGGACTCCTTGCCAACTTGAGACACAAAAAAATTCGTTGCTAATATTAACAGGTTGAGAGTAAATGGTTACAAGTCAAACCAAATTTGCTTTACAAAACTGATATGTTGAAAAAATCTAACATGCTGTCATAAAATATTGCCAACAAGAAGTAATATTTACCCGAAATAATATTTATTTATTTTTATATAAAATACTTGGCAAATTAAGTACACAAAAATGTATCCAATACCAGCATGTTGTAAAAATTAATATTAGCAGTAATAAAAGTCTAAAACCCAATTATTAACTAAAACAAGGCAACGTTTTATTTAAATAATACATTAAAAATAAATGTCATATTTAAATTAACAGAAACTTGATATTTTTTGGCAATAATTGTACAAGTAATTCAAATGAGCCTAAGCATGTAATAAGTACTATAACACAAAAATAAATTTATTGTTCATTTCAACACGCTATTTCTAAAAAAAGATTTAAAATGAATACATAGCTGGCGCATATAGTAGTCGCAATAATAGTTGACAAGGTTATAGTTAACTTCATTTGAACTGCGCATTCTAGATACACAATATTTATAACAAAATACTTATTTTTCTGTTCACATATTAAAGGTTAACATTCCATAGCTATTCGTTTTTAACTTACTTTCCTGCCTCCAATTCTAATCCGATAGACTTAAGGTCAACTCAATTCTTCCTCAATGATTTCCTGATCATTACGTTCCTACGTATTTATACTTGTCGACTATGTTTTTGACTACTAATACATTTTATATAAACAATTAAACAAGTTCAACGATCTTGAACTATCAAAGGCAGTTAAAGCATGCAGAAATAGTTATAATAGTCACCGTGTATAAAATAAACATAAGGCATATTTTGCATATCAATGGTACCTTTATTGTTTTTAGTCACCTGTAACTCGACGAGGTAAAGGTATTTATTTAAATTGTCCTCGTATCGGTCGATCGATATCCTACAGATGTCCAACTGTTCCTCTTGAGTTTTAAACTTGGCCGCCAACAGGCCGTGTATGCCGAGGGCTTGGCGCTCCTCAAGCGTGAATGCGAGACCCTGAAATATTATTCAATTTAAAAAAGGGCATACAAATTTACATTTCTAATTTCTATTCACTGTATTGACTTACAAGCACCGAATAAACGGACGAGACTGCTCTAGTCAGAGCATTAACAGCGTCGAGTGCTCCGCCGATCGCTTGACCTACTTTACCTACTAGGTATAGTACTGTCTCGCCCTTTTACTAGGTACGTGTGATCAAGCTTTATGGAACAATTATCTAAATAGTCTTCGTCATCAACTTTTCAAAATGTTTAAGTATACAAGTTTATGGTAAACTTGTAAACTTCGAGGAAAAAAAACTATTTTCTTTTAATATCAATTATAATTTGTCTAGGGTCGTTCATTAAACGGAGTACGACATAACAATTGTAAATCGTTTATCACAAAACATATGGAAGAGATTCATTAATTGTATAACTTAGTAAATTTATAAAAGAGCTATAAATATCAAGAATATTTAATTTTCTTGTAGCGAATATATATTTGTAATAAGATAATACCACGTGCTACAATAATATAATACCAAAATGATTATGACTGTGTACTGAAATCACAATCACCTAAATTCATAGAAAATCCCAACATAGTAGCATTTATCAATACCTTATCAACTGATAATAATTTTGAAGTAAAATAAAGTTATTAAAAATTATTTATCAAATTATATAATTAACGTGCGCAATTTTAATGCGTACCTTATATAATAAATGTTAATCTGTCGTAACTAATAATAGATATTTATCAATATAAGTACACGTAAATATTATTATTAGTAATTATTAAATCTAAAAAGTGATTTAGCTACAATCAGGCGTCTCTGAAATATTTTTGACTACTACAAGACTGAATATAAAATAAATTCTACTTAATGAATACATAGCCAAAATACAGCAACTACATCTCAAAACGGAAAAATGATAATGCAAAAGTATAACAAGTAGCAATATATAATGTCATTGGTTTATACCCAACGTACGAGTTCTAAAATCTTTTGGCATATTTTCAATTTATTGTCAAGTGCGCAACCCAAACGAAAATAAAACAGTTTTAATTACAATGTACATACATTGCGTTATTATTGTATAGGTCGTGGACAGATCTGCTCAGAAGCAGTATTATACATTAAATTAAAAAACACGAACATCTATTTAAAATAATCTTTTAAAAGGTAACAATAAAAAAGTTAAACGTCATTAAAAGCATCGCAACACTGATACCTGTCAAATAAAACAAGTGAAAGCTAGCAAACTAATATTTTAGAAGATACAACTACAAACACTTGATCTTTGAATATAAGAAAACCGAATACTGCGAATATCAAAGGGAGAAAAAGCCAATACGAATCATAATCGAAGTAACTAAGTTTTCTTAAATATATATATTTTTTAAACATATTATTGTATAGAACACGTCAGTACTCGACTGAGGTGTCGTCGAAAGCCCAAGTATACAGATGGAAGGGATGAATGTGGTTAAAGGATGAGCTAAGATTTAGCACTAGCATATTTAGATTTATTATTTTAATTGGAATCATGCCATATACGTATCAAGCACCCAGCATGCCATATACGTGTCAATGAACCTACGTGAATCAAAAAAATAACTCCAACTTTGTAAATAACCCAGACGAAAGCGTTATGAGAACATTCCTTCTGAATGTACGACCTTTAAACGACACTTTGAAACACAATTTTCACCGTCTAGACGTGCGTTAAATTATTCACCTTATTGAGGCGTGGGTCCCTGAGATGATCGATACCTCGCACCATATTCGGGCAAATAATGTTGCCAGTTACTTCGTGGTACGTTCTGCATTGTGCCACTGATGGATCTAGGAATACCGGACATTTTATTAGGGCATAAGGCAGCGACCTTTTGGACCCTATATTTGTACAGCATCTGTAACAAAGAGAATGCAGGTTAACAACATTAAATTTGTAAATTCCTTAACATTTGTTCAGCCCTAATCCCAGGTTAATACAAAATTCAGTGTCCAGTTTAAAGAGTACTAGCTTATTATATTATGGCAATTTTATTTGCAGTATGTTTTCGACGCCGCCGTTCTCAAACGCGATGTTTAGCATTTCATTTAAATCCATACCATTATCTATAAAAAAAACACGTTTGTTGTATGGGATTATTTATTTTGTTGTTTTTTTAGTATTACTTGTTATGGCGACAACAGAAATACATCATCTGTAAAAACAACCGTCTATCACGGTTTATGAGATACAGCCTGCTGAGAGATGAACGGACAGCGGAGTCTTAGTAATACAATCGTTTTACCAATTGGGTACGAAACCCTAAACAATCAGAGGCTAAGTGTTCCAAACTGCAACGAGTGTGCAAGCTTAATAGACCGAAAAGTCTCACTAAAATAATCACTGCTAAATGTACTAACTACACTATAGAATAATTATTTTAAAGATGGATTTACATTTTTTTTTTATTTCTAAGGCATTTCATTTCTCATGGCAGTACAAATTACAACGAAAATCCTAAAATAGTGACACACACGAGACGTCATTAAGTTATTAGTTGAGCAACCGATGTTCTAATTTATTCAATTTATTAAAACAAGTCACGACTTCCACTGAACCACATTTTAACAGAAGCATCGGTAACAAAATTAGTCATAGGTTACGTACGTGATGTAACACATCTATAGTTAGAAACTGTACGATCTCTACGACGAGATTAACAAATTTTGTTTAATAATTACTTTGTTTTTATGTTAATTATTATTATTCGAACATGTTGAAGGATGAGTAAAGAGAGATCAAATTTATGTTGCAAAAGCAGTGTTAGCAGGGGTCGTCCCAGGAGAACTTATATCAATCAAATTAGTGATATAAGGAGTACCCGTAACCGACGAGCATGTATGCTTAGATGTATCGATGTAGAAAAAGCGAGAGAGGTGTGCCATGATCGTGCCAAATGAAAACCCATAATCTCTGCCCCTCTGGGTTACAGGCGTGAACGAATATTTTTCATTTATTTGCTGCCTGATTTAGTTGGTCATTATTGATAATTTCCGCATAAATTACTTTATCCATAAATATACAGAAGAGTTATATAAATACTTCGCAATGCCGTAAGAACATAATTTCTATAACTTAAACCGACTTAGCGAACATTTCTGACGTCAACGGCAGCACACTGTGACGTCATTCATTTAAATACGATGAAGGCGGAAATGAAGATCAAGTCACATTTGTTCATATCATTTAGTAAAAGCAGTTACAATATTTTATCGAATTGCTTTTTTCTTTCCAGTCATTGTTTAGTGGCTTACTAAAAAAGGGCAATATAAGGAACACCCATAACTGACGAACATGTATGCGTAGATTTATGAATATAGAAGAAGCGAGGGAGGTGTGCCAGGATCGCGCCAAATGGAAATCCATGTTCTCTGCCTACCCCTCTGGGTTACGGGTGTAAGCGCATATTTATTTATCATTGTTTAGGCTACTTTGAAACAGTTAAAATTTTACGATATCGGCCCAGCCCAAGCCAGCAAGTTGTACGGTTAGAAAATCAAACAAAATATTAATCTTAAGTATGCAGTAGATAAATCTTTGTGTTACGACTGTTATTATGTAATATTTAACTCAGTTGTTCTATATGAGAATTACGTGATACATAGTAAAACTATTGTTGATAAAATCTAAATATAAGACAGATAAGGGACTACAATCGAAGTGCGTCAAAATTAGAGATATGAAATTCGTGAAAATAACACCGTATTTAAGAACCAATACACCATACCATTTTTTTATTTATTTTACCTACCCCGTTTCATTCGTGTTTTGTCTTAGTGTCATGTTATTAAACGGTTTTATTTAGATCGCCGTTTGATTTATGGGTCAAATTTACTAATTGGAAATTTGACCCCTTATTTTTTTTGTTTCATCGTTAGCCTAGATTGATGAGAGTTGTGTGTTGAACCTACCGAATTGTTATTAAGCATTTAGTACATTATCAACTTTTGTTGTTCTTTTTATATTATTAAATTTAATAACTTGCGGTTTATTTATAATTAAATTTCTTAAGCTTGTCAGCGAATAAAAATTTTATAGTTTTATCTTGTTTTGTCATTGTTTATGTTCCTGTAACATTTGGGTTCTAATAAACTCGCTGAAAACCGAAAAGAGATAACCTCAACCTACTCCAGAAGAATAAATAGACATAGATAGAGCTTATTTAAATATTTTTCCTTAAATTTATAAGATCTGCTGATATAAAATAACACACCGGTTGGATTTTACAATTCGTAATGTTTCTTTTTAATTTTCCGCATAATGGCGGTAAAACTTCCTAAGGAAATCGTAATCATATACACGAACAAGAATATTGTAGTATAATAAAAATATTGTAGATTTTTTTATCGCTTAACCAGTACAAGTTTAATCTTACCCATGAGATACTTAATAGAAAATGACAGATGTTTCGATAGCTCACCTCGAATTGTGACACGGGATCTAATCCCCAGGATGCATGTCCTACACTATGGCCAAGGCATAACGTGAGCCCATATACGATCTATTAGGTATAAAAACAACAAACTTCTTTTCTATGGTAGAAGGAGGCAAACAAACTAGCAGCTCTTCTTATCTCAAGCTACCCATCGACTTCCACAAGAAGCAGATCCGTTATAAATAGATTGCCAGTTTTTACATCAGGAAAAGAAGAGAAAGAGTGTATGGAACGAGATTCTTAGTAAGAGACTCAGACAAAACTACTAATGACTCTACCAATGTTAAAAAAATCGTTTTACGGAATTTGTCCTTGAAGATTTTATACGTGCATTAAATTATGACTCCTGGATATTTTGCCCTCCGAATACTTTCTCCATTAGATATAATATCCTACTAATATTGCGAAAAATAAATGCGAAAATTTGTATGTATATTTAGATGTATGAAAACTACTGAATGGATTTCAATGAAAATTAACAATAATATAGTTTATATATCAGAATAACACATCGGCTATAATTAATAAAGATATTGTGTGATTTTTCCAAAATATAACGATAAGTTTCAAGGAGGAAGAAAATTTCGCTATATGCAAGCTATTCTGGTGTGCACTGCAAAAACCGTTAGAGTTACACGTATATAATGTATAATGGAAATATTTACATTAAATAGTCCTAAAAAGCCCGTGACAGCATATGTCTATCTTTTATATGTAAGCCATTATCACCATATTAATGAACCATCTATTGATATGGCGAAATTAAGTTTGCCGGGCCAGCTAGTACGTCAATAATAACCACCAAGAGAGGATGGGGGAGAGTCCCTTAGAATCTGCCGCTAAGTTTCGTCATCACTAAACACGATAAAGCTTCAAATTCCATCCACACCACCTGCTGGATGGTTGGCTGGTTGGTTTGGCATCGCGCGGTTTTCGCGCAACTTATTGCCCGTCATCAGCGGTATTTCCAAACAAAACCGACTTAGGGTCTTACAAGTAAAAGGCTCTTTCTTTAAAGGCCGGCAGGGCATCTGCAGTTCCTCTCGCGTTGCGAATGTTTGTGTGTGGCGATGATCACTTAACACCGCTAGATCCGTTAGGCATTTGCGCTCTTATCCTATAAATAACCCACACGCGAACATTTCGTACATTTTACCTTATACAAAATTTCTGGAGTCTAATAATGGAGTCGAAATAATCCCCTCTTCAGGCGTTCACTTAAACCATTGTCAAATGTTAAACCTATATACCAACACTACTGAGAGCTTAGTATTGGTATATAGGTATATAAAGTACGTCATTAACAATGGAAATCAATACCCGAGGGCGTCATTTAATGTCGGCTTACTCAAACAAGAGTTTACTGTTACGTTCGAGCAGTCTTCGAGTTAACTTGTACATGAAATAATGCCGTGACCAGAGTGATAGAACTGCGTGAACTATGCATTGAATTGCAGCCAAAATCGATAGTTGTCTAACTCTGTTGTCTCGGTGGTCGTTTTCGGTGATATGACTTAAGCAACAGTGAATTCTAAGAGTATTAGATGCAAATCGAATTGTCACGATTTCAGCGACTAAATTCATGTCATACAAAATTGTTGGGGAAAAAATGTTGTATGAATTTTTCGAACACATTCAGCAATTCAAGGAAATTAAACCGATAGGCACCGCACGCATTGATTACTGTTATGAAGAGTACTACTATTAAATAAACAAGTCTCAGGTTTTCTATAAGTAACCTACAACTCAAGAAAGACTAGGAAGACAAAAATAATTTGCGATATACTGGTTTACTTGTATATCCGTTGATTTATCTTTACATTTAGAACTCTTTCGTCAAACAGAACATGTCATTAACATAATCCACGTGAACAAAGTTACGGGAACAGTTTATTAATAACATGTGTTGCAAAAAATTACAGATGTAATTACTAGTTACAATTAACGCGTCCGTTTAACGCTACATTGTATGTTGAGTTGTCGAGGTTGGTAACACGCCTGTAGTAAGTAGGTGTATCATTGCGCAGGTCATTGCTCACGAATTTATGTAATTTATTTTAGCACCATAGTACATGATTAGCAAGTGCGTCATGAAAGTGAAGACTAGTTCAATTTATGACTTCGTTACATTTACCCAAATATTTTTCTTCGTAGTATTTTCTCGACCGCACTCAGTACTCAGTTGATAATATTTTCCCAAACCGGCATAATTGCTGTTGTTGCTTGCACTATCACGGATAAAATATTACGTCATCTTGACAATAAAAATCCATTAAACCTAATTAAACTATAGTAAAAAGATGACTTGTGCTACTGAAGTTGTCTACATAATTTTGCACTATGTATTCTGCAGATTTACTTACAATTACCTCTTTGTGTCCGAAGTGACGCTTACGTGATAAGATATAAGGAAAGCCATTTACAAGGACACAAAAAAACCACAACGCGATCGAAACCGACCACTAATGTACCAACTTCCATGCTATAAATCTTGAATTAAATTAAAATCTGTGCGATTTTATACATATAGGACATCGGACCTTCTTTTAAAGAAAATACTGCAATATTTTTAATTTTGGAAGCTGCACGAGTTAAAAGTTAGATTAGGTGTGTGAACACGACATCCAAGTCGGCTGCGGTCTCAACATTATCATATGCTTATACAGTGAAAATTAACTTTACATAGTGAAATAATCTAACGAGCAAAGCTCACTGTAGAAACAGGAGCGCACGCGGGAAGGTGAGATGCGAGCAGTTGCGGCGCATTCCACGCAAGTTTCATTTTATTATGTATGGGGTGTAGATAGCCTAGCGTGCAAGGATGCCGTTGAAACGTAATATACCGCCATTTTTCTATTGAAAACATTACACATCTCCGTGAGCTATTAAAACTCTGATCTCTAAGTAAAGAATACGAACTTGGTGCTACCACGAAAAGGTAGACATGCTACTTATCATAATGTTAACATACTGTTTGTCTCATTTACATATCTCGTTTTATATATTATGATAAAAAAAAATTAAATGCCATTATATATCAAGCAAATTTGCATGTAATACTAGTTAATACAGATATTCCTCCTAACCAAGTAGTATTAAAATTAGACAATAACAAAGTAGACTTGTTGAAAAAAACCTGTTTTGTTGTCACTGAATATATTTTTAGTTCATAGAAACTAGTGCCAACTGTGAGTGTGCAATAACAAATACACATTTTATTTACAACTCTGTAATATTTATAAATAAAACAAAATAATATCTCAACTTTGATATCAATGGGCCTTTGAGTTATAAATTATTATTTATTATTTATGGTCTCTTTTGAACATAATGGACTTTTGTCAGCATATTATTTATGCAGTTGATACCATAATACTATTTTGTTATCTGTAACAATAGACTCATTACCAGGGATCAACAAATAGCGGTTCAGATCTAGTCCGTAGTCCGGATCTACAACATCAACCTACAACCCTTAATTAAACAGTACAGTACAGTGTACTGTTTACTGTCTGTTTCAGTAAAAACTGACCTTTTTTTGAAAATGACCTTTCGATAATGACAGGATCATATAAATAATTTTTACTAAAGACCCATCTGTGGAACATTTATTATAAAATAATTACAATAAAAACCTTCCCTACTAAAATATGCCAGTGCAGCATTAGTGTACAAACATAGAATCTTGTCTAGCTATTGAAATTTCTTTGTTAAAAAGGTTTATCATCTTCAGAATCAACATGAGTTCAGTGGTCACATTTTAAAGTTCATAAATATTATTATTTACACAAAGCTCTTGTCCTCAAGTATAGGTTTTATGGTGAAATAAAAAAAATCCCCTGAAAATAATTATATCCCCTGTATTAACATTTTTTCCACTAAGTCCAACTAAAATATTTTGAATTTAAACTCTCAATTAAAAATTGTGGCAAAATATGTAAACACTTTAAATCCAATGTAGGTATTTTTTTTTTGTATTTCTAAGTCTATATAATGTATGTCTTTGTATATGTTTAATTTTGTTTCGAAAACTTTAAAGTAATACCATTATTGTAAGGAAGATGGATGTCAAATAATGTAATGTAATAGATTAACATATTATGTAGGTTTTGTGTTCATAATTTTAATTCATATAGTGGAAGAAATTTATGTTACTTATTTTCATTTCATATTACGACTGATTAAATTTATTGCTTTTTTAATTTTATTGTAGTTAAGACATTAAAACCTTTGATAAAGCTACACCTTAAAACTATAGTAGGTTTCTATAATTAATTGTTGATATAAGTGCTATTTTCATTTATAAACAAAACGTTTTAGTTCTGCTAACATTTGAACGGTTATGTGGAAGTAACGATCGGAAAGATCAATAAGAGGCGGACGCTAAACATTGAGGAAACATTTGGGAATTCTGAAAGAGATGACACCATTACAGTGCGACCTCGAAATGGAAACCTTGAAACGGTACGCAAAAATACTTCCTAACCATGCCATCGTGATTACAGTGACCCGTAAAAAATGCGTAAAAATTTGCGCTGGGTCTATAACATTCAACTTAACAGTGCTAAAGTGTTACTTAAATCCCTTATTGAGCCGATAACAATTCAATAATAAATGGTCATGTTTCATGAGGACGACAGTTTATAATTTGTATACAAATTTAATAAAACACAGGTGTCACGTTATGTAAACTCCAAAAATAAACGAAAAGGTACTTACTTCAATGACCTGGGAACACAGGAAAACATTTTAAAAAATATATTTCATCTACTATAACGCAATTCACAAAAATAGTACGTTTCACTGTTCGAGTACTGTGATTATTTTAAAATATATTGCTAACGCCCTCCATGTGGAGCTATGCGTGTAGATTTCGGATTCCGTTCCGTTTCTGACTGTTTCGGTCTGTCAGTTCGTCAGTTCACTTCATGGAACATAGATATATATAATATAGATAGTATAAGTATATGTATAAGTACAACACGTAAAATTGCGGAAGGGAACAGCTACTGAAGTAACAACTAGTATTGCCAATAAAGAGTTATCGAATTGCGTAACTAAATGATGATAATGATTGTAATACACAATACACAATGCTGTACTAGTCCCCATTTTAATGTTTGACAGTGAGGGCTGGGTTTCGTAAGAAAAGCATGCTAGTAGAGTTAACGACGTTAACCTTATTACATATAGGAGGGGCAGTATTTACTTCGAAACGCATTTTTAATTTTTATATTTTTTTGCGGACATTGAGGGTCATTAGGTATGAACTATTAACTTTACTTATTTTGAGTATTCGTTAACTCTGAAGTAGGTTTTGGTTATTTCCCTAAAACTGGGCAGTCGCAATGGTACGTGTACCGGTGACCCTTTGTAAAAATTATCTATCATGCACTTTAGTACACCATATTTATCTAAGTAAAAATACAAAATATTTCTTCAATCAAAGCTAAGCTGAGTTTAAAACTAAAAAAAACAAGAAATACTTTGAATAATCTACATACATTTTTGACATCTCATATTATGTGGTTGGTATTTGATTTTAAGTAAATTTTTTTGTATACTCTGGCACATACCGAAGCCGAACGTCAAGTTTGTTGAATGGAAAACATATGACTTCCGTGAATCCAAATGTAATTAAATATTTGTTCTAAATTTGTAATAACAGAAAATAAATCCTTAATACAATGATACGAGAAGATGACCCTCAATTTCGTATCACACCAATACAACAAATGGCATCAGCTTGTTCTGGTGCCTTGATAACTTCATTGTTCAGTAAGTGTTTTTACTATTTTTTTAAATTGTTATTATGTTGTTACTTTATAGGTTAGACTAATACAATTATTTCACAGCATTGATGATAATTTTTTTTCCATTTACCTTGATAAACGATGATTTTTACCGTCGAAATGATGGGTTCGCAAAAAATAGAAATCACTCCAGTTACATAAAAATACGTGATTTTTTTAAACGTGAATGTATAATCCATATTATTAAACAGTTTGTCATTTATTTCTCCCTATTTTATTGAGCCTAACTCTGTCAACCTTTTTAAGTGACGCCATTGGATGTTGTTAAAATAAGGCTGCAGGCCCAGCAAAAGGCATTATTATCAAACAAATGTTATTTGTATTGCAATGGGCTGATGGAGCACCTCTGTCCCTGTGGGGAAACGGCGTGGATACCTAGACGAGTACATTTTCATGGTACAATTGTAAGTCTTAATTTGTAATATTATATTGTCTACATATATCTGTTTTTAATGAATAAATTATTTATTTTTAATTACGTTCATTAATTTTCATACCATCCATCTTCTAATTTACTACAGAAATGGTAGTATAATTTTAGATTACACACTAATTTTATATGTTTTTTTATGGAAGAAGGTGGCAAATGAGCATGCGGATAACCTGATTTTAAGAACGCTGCCCATAGACAACCACAGCAAGTAAATATGTAGCAGATGCATTGCCTACCTTTAATGGACAGAAGAGGGTATAGACAGGAAAAAGGATTTTTTTTCCCCGTTAACCCCTTTCCCGTCCCCATCGTTTCCTTATGAGGAAAAGATGGGAAGAGGAATAGGACTGAAATTAGCCCTCCAGCACCTCACTCACCAGACAAACCCAGAGTACTTCTACTTTATGCCGGTTTTCTGTGAGGTTGTGGTATTTCACTAGTCAAGCCGGCCTATTTGTGCATCAGATGTTGTAGTGGGCTCTACCACTGTTAAATTTCATTATTGGTCACATTTTTTCATTCCAATTGAAGTAGACTATGATAGTTTCTCTAATTCGCATTCCATCAATGCTTTTATAACCACAAAGTCTGTGTTAGTCAATTTAACATTTTAAATTCTTTTTTTGTCCATGGATCTTACATTTAGCTTTAAATCTTTTTTTAATTAATTTAGGATTTATAAATTCAATAAGTCTTGTTCTTATACTACACTAATCAAAATATTAGGCTATTGACACCCGCTTTAAGATGATTGTATTTATTATTTTAATAATAACCAGCAGTTTTGCTCCTTGAAAATTTCAAGTACAATTGGGTTTCCTAACAAGTCATACAATTAAAACTCCTCTTTCTTAACATGAAGGTTTATTATGTGGTCATGTGTTGACAGGATGCATTCTACAAGATAGCAAAATTGGAAGGTGTCCCGGCTTTATGGTCAGGTCTGAGTCCAACTCTTGTGTTAGCACTACCCTGCACAGTAGTATATTTTGTGAGTTATGAACAGCTTCGTTTCAAAACTAAAACAATTTATAATAAATTGACAGATACTGGTAAGTTATTTTTTCTTAGTTTTCTAATTTTTAATGTTAAAATTGTTTTATGTTTAAGAAAATGTGGATATATATGTATATAGCATGTTAGATTTCTGTTTTGTATGATATTTTGCAATATCATTTCTATAATGCAACAGAGTTCTTGACTTTACACATATATATTATACTATTGGGCCCGGCAAACTTCGCTTCACCCTATAATTAATAGATGGTTCACTATCTTGGCTTACACAAAAATGATAGATATATGCTGTTGCTAACTATCTCTAACTAATGTACATATGCGTGACTCTAACGGTTTTTGTAGCGCACACCAGAATAGCTTAGCTGGTGTAATTTTACTAGAACTTATATTGTTATATGTTTGGACAACTTACACAATATCTTTATAAATTATAACCTATGTCTTATTCTGATGTATAAGCTATTTTATCATAAAGTTTCATTAAAATCCATTCAGTAGTTTTAGCTTGAAAAAATAACAAACATCCATATATTATCCAAACTTTCGCATTTGTAATATTAGGTAGTAGGATGTAATGCTAATTAGACATGAATAGAATGACACTCAATAAGATTTTTTTTTCATGAAAATTCTTAAATAAACCAATTAAGACTAAGACGATCACTACATGAAATTATATACCCCACCTCCCCCTCCTTTGGTGACCTCGTATAGTATATGCCAAGACCTCATCATCCCCCTATAGCTTTCACGAAGCATAAATGATCATATCCCTGTGTTCCACTCATCTGGGGTCGGCACAATATGAACATAGTCGGATTTATTACCATTTATTCCCGAAGAGGATTAATTGGTTGTACTTAAGTCTTTTATCAGTGTGATCAAAATCAATTGTGTTGCTGAGATGGTCAAATGTCACGAGACTGTTATTGGTTGTGCGCATCCCTTCTCGTCAATTTCGCCGTTAGTATACACAACGTGACGATCAACGGCATTCATCTCTTCTGCAATAATTATCGAGGGCTAATTTTCGTACCTGTAGAACCAGTGCCCTCTTCCGTCTTTATGGAATTACGCCAGTATCTCTCCTATGTCGTAATACATCTTGTGTGTACTCTTGTTGATTTCGAAACAATTGTATTCAGGACAATAGGTCAGTAGGCGGTAGACATTCATAATGACATAACAAACAATATTAAAAATATATCCTACAAAATAAATGAATTCAAAATCATTTATACATATAGTTTAAAATCATTTTTGCAAACAAAGTACCTCACAGAAAACAGTTGTGAAGTAGAAGTATTCTGAATTTCGTCTTTTCATTTCATTCAGTTCACAATTTGCTAACAATTTATAATGTCTAGTCTGGGTTAATTTATAAACTGACGAAGTTTACAATCGATCAGTGACATATATATTTTACATATAATATTCATTCCACATATTTATTTTATATTTTGCTAAACTTGGCTAAACTTCTAAAAGAAGCTAAAAAAAAGTTTTTTTTTTTCAGTACATCAACCAATGTGGATACCATTATTTGCCGGCGCTACAGCAAGAACTATTGCCGTTTCATTATTTAGCCCATTAGAACTTATTAGAACCAAAATGCAATCCAAAAAATTGACATATTCAGGTATAACAACATTTTTTCATTTGATTTATAATTTGTATTAACTATTATTTACGTCATTTCAAAATCAAAGCCTTGGTCCAGGTGAAAATATTTTATGAGAGAGAACTTAGGGTCAAAATAAAAGAGACCGGGAACGCATCTGCAGTTCCGCCGAGATAGTGTGAATGTTCTTGGTCAGCGGTAATCACTTAACATTAGGCAACTCAATGCTCTTTACCTCCTTAATATATACCAGCATATCAAAATACATCCAATGATGACTGGGACCATGTTGTTGGTTACTAAGTATTTCGTTATTTTTCATTTCCAGAAATCACCACAGCTTTACGTCAAGTTATCAAGTATGAGGGTTACAAGGGACTATTTCGCGGTTTAGGTTCAACATTACTTAGGGATGTGCCATTTTCAGGTAACAAAATTAATAATCACAATTTTAATTGGTCCTTTTACTTGCCAACCATTTTTAGACTTCTAATATAAAATAAATTTTCAAATTAATATATTAACTGAAACCTTCATCTCAAGTAGAAAGCCTGCATTATCATACCACAATGGTACCAATTTTAAGGACAAGCATTTTTGGTACAAATGTCTTTTTTAAAGTATATGTGTAATTTTTTTAATTCGAGTTAATCTAGTCATTACTTCATATTCCAGGCATATATTGGACGACATTTGAAAGTACTAAGCGAATATTCAATAAACCAGACTCAGAAAAGAACTCATTTCTCTTTAACTTCTTCTGTGGTTCAGTAGCAGGCAGCGTAAGTTAATTTTCAACTATTTTATCTTACCATTAATTTTCGTTTAAATCTGATGTGAATACATTAAACTTGATATTATGATTTCTTATATTGATGTGAGTACATTAAAGTTAAACAAATTTTATCGTGTTTGTGTTTTGTTTTCCTGGATATTTCAAGTACTTTACAGCACTCAGCCACTGCTTAGCTGCTGCTAGCTTCACAGGTCACTGAGGCAGCCCTAGATGCAAGTCAACATTCTCTGGCTCTCTTATCTCACATTAGAGGAATATAGTTGAGAATGAATTACTAACATTATATATAATTACTAACATACTTTCAGTCATATTCATTTCAATCAATACAATTCTATTTTCAACTTTGACCCCAACAAATAACATGATTTATTTTCAGATTGCTGCCTTTGTTACTTTACCATTTGACGTAGTTAAAACGCACCAGCAAATAGAACTAGGGGAAAAAGAAATTTACACAGGTGAGAATCCTTTGAATCAAGAAATACAATCTGTGTCCAATATATTTCTTAAATATTTTTAGTAACTTGAGTACTTTCCAACAACTATATAAGATGCTTACCTTGGATAAATATGGCAATATCTTTTAAGGAAGTTTCTAAATTACTTCATATCCACCAAAGGAAATATTTATCCTGATAATATAAGTATTAGTTAATAAAAAAAACCACTAACTGTCATTATGATCATTCATCACATCATCACTTCATATTGTTCCGCCCACACGCAAAATACGCGCTAGACATATAGTTGCGGAAAATAACAACCCTACAACTATAATCATACTATCTATGACACTGAAGGGAAGATTACAAATCCAATGACACCTCTTCAAAATCGTTGAGCTAGGTAGGCTGCAGGGGGTCAAAAGGAAAAAAGTTGGCGATTGGTCTTTTTTAAGAAACTTACTCAATTGGTCAGCTAAAAGATTGTCGAGTCACTTTCTTTGTGTACTTTGACAAGGTTTACAATTTTTTTATGTAACAATATATTCTAACTTCACAACAGATGGAAAAATACAGCAGAGAGCTTCGAATATGCAGAATATAGTTAAGAATATATACAATAACCATGGCTTCAAAGGCCTGTTCACTGGATTAATGCCTAGGATATTCAAAGTTGCTCCAGCATGTGCAATTATGATTGCAACATTTGAATATGGAAAACAGTTCTTCCAGAAATACAACACACAGAAGTATAAAGAATCATTACAAAGGTAAATAAATAAGTTATCTATTTAAACTGTCAAATTGATCATATATTGCATGCAATTTGTTGAAGAAGTTTTCTTTTTAATGTAAACAAACATTTTTTACTTTTTTCTTTGCCTTTTTTTGTTATTGTTTCCGTATATGTTTTATAATTTCCATTTCAGAGAAGGAATTGAAGTAACAATACTAAAAAGTGACTAGCATGAAATTGAACCCTGCTTGTAGTGTAATTATGTGTTAATTGGATTTATTTAATGGTATAATCTCTTGTAAAAACTTTCATAATCTAAATAGTGATTAGTTACTTGCATGCCTTTATTTTTCTTATCTTTAATATATATAACAACAAATATTTTATGTGTAATGTAGTGATAAATTAGCAAATTTTGTACATGAATTGTAAAATTTATTTATATAGTGTGTCCCATACACACTATATAAAGAAATTTTACAATTTAGTGTATAACTAAGGCAGAATTTTAAATATTTTTGTTACTTTTCTTTTGCTTTCTGTGTCACTGTTCTCCAGTGTAGAAAAATGATATTTCTATAACATCAATCTTTACCCTATGAGGTTATAGAAATAATTGTTTGGATTTAAAAACACTTATGGATCTTCACTAGGACTTAAATAAAATTTTGGTTATAATTGTATATAAAATTATATTGTATTAAATTTTCATTGGTACATAATATGAGTACATGCTTCAATTCTAAGTTACCTACTATATATATTTTATTTTACTTTGATATATGTATGTTATAATGTGTGGTCAGAATTTAAAAAGTAAACTGATAATTATCTTTTTTAAGATTTATAGTTACTACTAGTAATGCAACCTTTTAACAAACTTTTTTGTTTACAGACATCAAGAGATTGTTTTAATGGGCAACCCTAAAAATAATGACTACTCATAATGTCATTGGAGAATTAAAATAGCCGAATGAAGTTAGACGAAAACCATAACCAAAAAGTTTTTGGATAAATCATTATTTGAGTTTTATCTTTTTGGTTTCAAATTGTGAAAGCTAATGTATTAAACTTATATGTTCAACAATTATGTAGAAATGTTAATTTGAATGTGATACTAAAATAATTACTTTTAAGAAACATTGTTACCATATCGCAAAATAAATGTAATTTATTAATTTTGAGCAATTGGTATAATGTTATTATTCCACCTATTCGAGCATTTGGTTGCAAATATGGAGACCCCAGATATCATATCATATAAGCATTATGGACTTGATATGAATAGGTACCTCATTGAAAGGTATCTGGATAATGTGTCTATTATATTTTTGTGGAACAGGTTGTAAAAGTTTGTATGTGTAGGTGTGGTGGAGTTTGACAATTAGAATAGTAATAAAACGCTTAGTAAATTTTCCTAAGTAATCAGCTATTGACATTTATATTTTGTTTTTATTTATTTATGCCATCTATTTGGTTTAAAATATTGTAAAGATTTTTTTAAAAATAATAATGAACCTTTTTGAATGAACAGTTATGGGTTAATTTACTGGTGATTGTTGAAATTATATTTTTTATCAATATATTCTGTGTATGTAGGGGCCATTTTAAATTTTGTTACACATAAGTAAGGTGGGTTATGTATATAGTGCAATCCTTTTTGTCAAGAGATGTGAACAATAAATATTGAAGCATATTTTTTTGTACTGGTTTAATTAATGCTTAACCCAAAAATACTAAGGCTGAACTTAAATATACTCATTAATACTAGTAAGTTTAGATATTATTTTCTTTAGAGGATTAATCACAAATAACCAAGTAATTAATTCAGTGTTTACTGATTGCTTCTATTATGAAGCAATCACTAAACACTCATGTTAATGTTAGGTGAAATTTTCGAAAGGTTTTTCATATTCATAAGTAATTGCCAAGGAATATTACCACCATCCTTTCAAATGTAAACATTCAGGCGCTAGTAAAGATAGAAATGTACTACTACAGTAACCCAACCCCAATAGTGCTATAACAGAGAAGTTACTAAACTATAGCTATGGTCTTAAATAGATTGCAATGGTAAAACTTAAATACAAGTAATAATATTTAAATTAAAATTTTTAACAGTGGTAGAGACCAGTGAAATACATGATGTGTGAAGTAGGAGTATTTAATAATTGTGATTTGTCCGAGAGAGGTGCCGGAGGAAGGCCCAGTGTACTGCCTCTTCTCCTACCCATAGTGTCTTATATGGGACACGAAGAGGATTGGACAGTGGAGGGGAAGAATAGGACAAATAAATATTCTTTGTCCTGTCTATCCCCTCCTCTGCCCATTAAAGGAAGGCAACACAACTGCAACTCATTTGCTTGTTGTGGATGCCTATGCCTATCACTTAACATGTGAACCGCTTGCTTGTTTACCACTTTCTTCCATTAAAAATACTTTGACAGTTACTAATAAATATTTAACATCCGAAGTTGAAATGAAACTCATAAAGATAATAACTTAATTTATTGACACCTTAATTCTATTTACATTAGTGCACAATAGCCCCTAGAGGCTCTGCTTTGACATTTCCAAGGTCCAGACGACTATCTATTGATTCGTCTATCTGACCAACAATAGCTACATTGTCGCCTCGAATAATATGCAGGCCAAGGACTACTTGTGCTACACCTGTTGATGACGAAAAGACTCTCTCATGAGACTCGTCCAATATAATGTTAATCGTCTGATCAAAACCCTTTAATGTGCCAATAAAATTACGCCCGTCTGATGTTATCACCGAAACTGTTTGATTGATATAGCTTTCCAATCCTGATGCCATATTGTCTTTTTGAGTCACTAATCCAGAAACGGTTAAATTATTTCATTAGGGATCGTTTTCACCAGTTTTAGGTTTTAGCGGCAGTTTTCACAAACAATGTTTTGTCAAAAGACAAAACTGTCAAAGTCAAGTAGTGTTTGAGTAAAAATAGACTAAAAAGATACAGATATATACTAAAGAATATATAATAAATCTTTTTATCGGTATTATTTATAAGCACTCTGTATAAAAAGAATACGCTTTATACTTCATTGAGCACGATTAAAATAAAATACGAAAATAATTATTGAAAATCTTGATCTGATCACATAATTTAATTTTATAAAATATTTGAAAAGTGAAAAGCTTCCGGCTTAGCACCAGTTAGTAACGTAATTATTATTATTACCAGTTATTATTATTACATTCTCTGTGCCTCTTACCATGTGACATTCCTTTTCTTTTGGATTATGTTATTAAACAGG
>JWHW01028615.1:139231-151112 GCA_000931545.1 Papilio glaucus | reverse complement strand
TCAATAGGATCTTTAGTAGCACAAGCATGTCATGCATCCTCTGCAGTGTTACATATATATAAAGATGACGAATACACTGTAAAATATTTAAATGATCTCGATAATATGCATAAAGTTGTTCTCGAAGTGAGTATCAAAGCACAAATATTGTATAAAGTGTAATCAAATTACAAACATGCTAGGAAATTATTAATCTAAGTAAATAGTTAATCTAATTTTAAAATGTTAGACCTATGATAGTATACTTAAATCAGTGATAGTATACTTAAATCTTAATTGGAGCGATGATCATAATAGGATTATAGGATAATGAATTAGGATGATAGGATATTGTAGCTGGGACTTACTTACCAGAACTTCTCATTTGCATGTATTTTCCTTATGGACGGGACCATGGATTATTCTAGCTAGCCCAGTTCCCTGAAGAGACCCAACAACCCCATTATGTTGCTGGGGACCTCTGTGATTGACCACGGTGTCATCGCCATAAACTTAGAGGAAGTTAACTAGAAAGTTATATAGTAGGAAAGATATAACAAAACTTTGAAAATGAAATACAACTCTTACTACTCTCTTACACTTATTCATCAGTGACTTCATTTATTTTTCAATCAAAACATACCATCATCTATAATGAAATGATCCATGATAATAATGACAATATGAGAGCAAATTGAATGTTTTCTTTTGTTTTAAATTCTTTCTCCTTTAATCTCTTAGAAATCAGGGTAAGCGTATGTATCACCCCATTTTAACAAAAGATGTATGGCCTCTCATGATAAAATAGAGAAATACAGGGCAGGCAAGAGTTAATTAAATATACTGAAAAAAAATACATGAAATTGCAACCGAAACACCTAAAAAACAAAGTTAGGACCAAACAAAAAACAGGAGAATTATTTAAGTGATCAATAAAAAGCAGTGGTGTTAAAATGGCTACAATTATGACAAAGTTGATTGCCATCTTTTGCTATTAAACTATTATTCACATTTATTAAATATTATTAATTCATTAAATATTTTTCAGGTTCCGAATGAAGAGTCATTAAGGAAATTAGCAGATAAGTTAAAAGAAAATTCGATAGACCATAAATTGTGGATTGAACAGCCAGAGAATATTCCCACATGTTTAGCTCTTAAGCCCTATCCTAAAGATGAGATAAAAAAGTTTGTGGGCAAATTCAAGTTATATAAAACAACATTGGATTAAGTCAATTCAACATAATTAAACATAAAAAATAAATATAAATCACTTTCTTAATGCAAGTAATTGATTTTATGCAAGTTAAATATTAATTAAATATTTTCTGTATTGTTTTTGCCTTCTTACTTATATATGGGGCATTTTATGTACTTGTCTGATATTGTACTATAAGAAACGACATTGTACATGATGCAATAAGAACAATAAAAAAAATAGATACTATTTTATTGCAGTTTTATATTATCAGGAAAGTCAGGTTACCCATTCCAATCAAAAAGTGAGCAACTTTCCTTAAGCATAGTGTAAACATTATGAATAGAAGCTTTGATTTTAAAAATGATATCTTTTTGTAATATTGACTAATGAAACAGAATCTCTGTTGTTGCTCACTTTTTGACTAACAGAAACTAAGTCAAGAAAGTTAAGTGATCACTGAACATTCACAATATCAGAGGAACTCTAGATTCGCTAACAGAGGAGTACGCTCTTTTCTAGAAGGACCCTAAGTCGAATTGGCTTGGAAATAAAGTGGCGACACAAGGTGGTTGTTCCAATTAACCAGAAGGAGAATATGATCGGATGTAGTTATATTTTGCATGAGAACAATTTGAACTAAAGCTGGAATTTGAATTTATTCCTTATGTTTACATCAATGAAAAAAAATACTGTTACGTTGCATTCGTATATTTGTACGATTTTTTATTAATATACAAGAGGTAAAAAATAATGTATAAAAAAGTGGTAACATTAAATTAACTCGACATCGAATCGACTCGATGACAGAAGAGACAGTAGCAAAAGCAAACAATTGTATCAAATTGTAGCAATTGTAGTTAAATTGGGATGGAAAGTAAAAGTTATTTGTAAATTGCATGTTTGTGTATCTCAAAATATATCTAGTGGTTTTAATAATCTAATTGGTAAGTCAATGATTCAAGTTATTGTAAAGTATGACGTAGTGGTGTAAATATGTCATAGTTTATCCGTGAGCTCGGAAACTGTCGTCGATTTAACTGTGTGCCTCGTTAATTTGGCAAATATTGTATAGTGACGAACAATTGTGTGATACAAAAACTTTGTAGCACTGTATAAATTCAAACGAAAACGATAATTACATGTATGGGGGTGTAAATTTCAGTGACTCATTTTCCTTGTATTTTTCTTGCCTTATTTTGACATACGATGACCTATAACAATATGGTTAAATAAGGCTATCAAGTTTTACATTTTGTGAACTCTGTTAAGTCAACACAAGGTTTAAAAAACTTGGATAATATATACATTATTGCCCAGTATGTGTGGTAGGGGGAAGAGGGGGGGAGGAGAGGGTAGCACTCCCCTCGGTGGGAAATGCTCGGAAACCCCCCCTTTTTTTTAAAGAAAATTCAGGGCATTTGTTAGTCCAAGAGGCATTTTTGAGGCATAGTACTACCACGAAAAGTTCGTTTCGCCTGCTCAGTTCGTGCGTATGATAACCTAACACGAAAGGAGCTACCTTCGGTCCTTCTAATTCCTACCTAATTGTACCGTATCGGTTTTGGAGGAGTAAGGAGTGTTACAAGGCACAAGGAGAGCAACTCCTTGCGTGACAGGTTGAACATAGACCATATGCGTGACTGAGTGACTTGATAAAACCGCCACGGTCAAATTAGGTAGCAAACAACCACCACATATACTGGGCAATAATGTACATACTTACCTGCATATGTTCAAATGAATAGTTTAAAAAATAAAACTTTTACCTTACCAATTACCCTAATTGTTTTATGAATGAAGCATGTAATGCTCAACATTCTCTTTTATATCATAATATAATGAGCAATTTTTTTTAATGGAAGCAAGCGGATCATCTGATGTTAAGTGAATGCTACCCATAGATATCCGCAACAAGCACATGTATTGCAGATGCATTGCCAACCTTTAATTGACAGAGGAGGGCATAGACAGGAATAAGGAAAATTCCTTTTCTCCATTAACCCCTCCCCATCAATCCTCTTCCCGTTCCCATCCGTCCATATGAGAAAGGGGTGGCAAAAGGTAGAGGATGAAATTAGGCCTCTGGCACCTCACTCATCAGACGAAACGCAGAATACTTATATTTCACGCCTGTTTTCTGTAAGGTTGTGGTATTTCACTGTTCGAGCCAGCCCATTTGTGCAACAGATGTTGTTAGGGGCTCTATCACTGTAAACAATGGAATATTATCCGATTTATCTTCAGCAACCTCAACTCTAAGATTTTAAATTGTGTATTTTGTAAATGAAAATATTTTTTGATATTTTTTTAATATCGGACAATGTGTCCGCCATTGGACCTCCTTTAGAAATATCATTAGATTTTTATCATCAATTGTTATTTGTTTTCAATCATTAAACAAACAAGAGATCTCATAGCATAGTTTATCTAATAACCTACCTAGTATTTGGACATCTTAAGTCTTTTATTAACAGATAATTTAAAATGTGGCAAAGCGGCTAAAGTGGCAGATCTGACAACTCTGTTGTTTTTTCAAATTGACTATTTGATACCATTTTCTACCTAATTTCTGAATGCATCCAATAGCAAAAACCATTAAAACATACAAACATTTTCTCAGTGAAGATTTTGTGCCTCCTGTAATATTTGATCTGATGGAGTTATGAGGTCAGCTACTTTAGCCGATGGAATGTTTTTATTTGGTTTATATTAGGTAGGTAGTGTAAATATTAAGCGAAGCCTTGGTTTTATTTCAATCTAATTGTAATCAATTATGTATTTATTTTCAGATCCCCATCTGAAGCAGAAGAATGGCATCATCTAATACATTACAAAAAGCAATTGACCTGGTAACCAAGGCGACTGAAGAAGATAAGAATAAAAATTATGAGGAAGCGCTTCGACTCTATGAACATGGAGTGGAATATTTTCTTCATGCTGTAAAGTATGAAGCACAAGGTGAAAAAGCTAAGGAGAGTATTCGAGCAAAATGTTTGCAATATCTAGATAGAGCAGAGAAATTAAAGGAATACCTTAAAAAAGACCGTAAGAAGAAACCAGTCAAGGATGGAGAATCTAAGAGTGAAGATAAGAAGAGTGACAGTGATAGTGACTCTGATGATCCAGAAAAGAAGAAACTGCAAGGGAAACTTGAGGGCGCTATAGTTGTAGAGAAGCCACATGTTAAGTGGAGTGATGTGGCTGGTTTAGAAGGAGCAAAGGAAGCATTAAAAGAAGCTGTAATTCTACCCATAAAGTTTCCTCACCTATTCACAGGCAAAAGGATACCCTGGAAAGGTATTTTACTATTTGGTCCACCTGGTACTGGTAAATCATATTTAGCCAAGGCTGTTGCTACTGAAGCAAACAATTCCACATTCTTCTCTGTTTCATCATCTGACCTTGTATCAAAATGGCTTGGTGAATCTGAGAAGCTAGTAAAGAATTTATTTGAACTTGCTCGACAACATAAACCGAGCATCATTTTCATAGATGAAATTGATTCCCTTTGTTCTTCCCGTTCCGATAATGAGTCTGAGTCAGCTAGAAGGATCAAGACAGAGTTCTTAGTTCAAATGCAAGGTGTTGGTAATGACATGGATGGTATCTTGGTACTTGGAGCTACAAATATACCTTGGGTTCTCGATGCTGCTATCAGAAGGCGTTTTGAGAAACGTATTTACATCGCCCTACCTGAAGAACATGCTCGTTTAGACATGTTTAAATTGCATCTTGGAAACACTAGACATCAGTTGACTGAGCAAGATATGAAGGTTTTAGCTACTAAGACGGAGGGTTATTCAGGAGCTGATATAAGTATTGTCGTCCGCGATGCTCTGATGCAACCAGTACGTAAGGTCCAATCCGCTACTCACTTTAAGAAAATTTCCGGTCCAAGCCCAACTGACCCCAAGGTGATTGTACATGATTTACTTACTCCTTGCTCTCCTGGTGATCCAGGAGCAATGGAAATGACTTGGATGGATGTGCCAAGTGACAAATTAGGTGAGCCACCGGTGACAATGTCAGATATGTTGAGATCCCTAGCTACTTCTAAGCCAACTGTCAATGATGATGACATGATAAAACTTAAGAAGTTTATGGAAGATTTTGGTCAAGAGGGCTAAAAGTTTGTACCATAGAATATACAATTGTTGTGATTATTAAAACTTGATTCACAATTTAATTATCTTATAGCCTGTGTCTCCAAGCCAGTTAGTGATTAACAACATATGGGCTAAAATGATTGAATCTGACTTTGTGCTAGGAATAACAGTTTTCGTCATTGTTTCAAATATAATTGTGACATAATGTTGAAGAATAGCTATTGAATTATTACAAATACATAACACATCCTAAATAAAAGCTATTTTTACGTTATCTTTGTTTCTATTGGTAAAGGCAATAAATTGTTGAATTTATGAATTAGTACTAGTTTTTGGAGACCCTTGTTGAACATCTATATGTTTAGCTTAATGTTATCGTTCTGGGATTTATGTATAATCACTGGTCAAAATAAATGAGTAAAGAATATACATATTAATATTACCCTTTAATTCACTAATTCTCATACCTAAATGTGATGAATTCTTGGAAACAATGGCTGACATGACTATGATAAAAAATAATTGAGCGGGGTTTTTATTGATAGCTTCCATTGTTCCATAAACCTGTCTAATGTATGTAAATACAGTAAACAAGCCAGGGTTTTAGAGTAGATAAATATGTGTGTATATTAGAAGATAAAACCATTCACTAGTTATTTTATTATTCTGATGACTACACAATTCCCAGATTTAAAAACATTTACTATAACATATAGTTGTCAGATATGAAAATGTGATGTAAATTAGTTTTTTTTTCTGTACTGGCTTTGCATGTTACTGAAGTCACGCCTATGATGCACGTTTGAATAGGTAAAAATAAATAGTCAATTTAAATTTTATTGAATAAAAATGATTTTTGATAACTTTATTTATATGGTATAATGTTTTAATATTAAAATATTTCAGAGGGTTGCCATGTTTCAATCACCTATTTGATCTGATATTTAGTTTATGATTCACAAAATCTTAATCCAAAACTGAAAGTCTTAAGTTACCGAAGTTAAAAAATTGTTTCGAGTTTTAATTTAATGATTTTTATAAAAGTTAAATCCTTGGTAGGGAGTCTGTTCTTTTATTAGATTTTAGTTGCATCAAAAATTTGATTTAATGATTGGGTTACCGCATTATACTGGAATACGTACTTCGTTTTATATTATTAAAATTTTACATGATATAATTCCAAAAATCAGTTTTATTCAATGTTAATGTATTATTCGTATACTTAAGTCACATTAAAATGCTCTTACAATCTTTTTTAAGTGATTCCTAACGGATTTATGAATAAAATATATGTAGAAAAAGAATATTTGGGCTGTATGAAAATGCACAGAAATTAAGAATGTTCAATTCAGTTTCAACAATGAATGTTCAATTCAGGTCCCAGAACAAAAGGAAATAAAATGAGTTGAAAAATATTTATTTAATATTTTAAACTTTTTATTGCTTACAAAAAATTTAAGAGTAATATTGTTAATCACAATTAAAATGTATCTTATAATTCTGATAAGTCAATGTTTTACTTATGTTAAAATTTTAATGTAAAAATTATATATTTTTAAATTTCGATTTGCAATGCGAAATTTATATAAACTTCCGAGCCCGAATAACTGAAAAGTGGTCGTATGTACTTTTGTCTTAATTCGCTAAGGTGGTGTGTTTGTGTCGTACGAGAGCCAATAAGAGCTCAGAGCTGTAAACTCAGGCGCATGCGTCATCTATAATCACAATTATATGCTCTCACGTTTTCGTCATGATAACACATCTAATTTATGTTATTATTACTGTGATTTGTAATTAAAACAAAATTAGTAATAAACCGGGCAAGCCATCTTTGTCTCGAGTTATGACAACGCATGGTAATAAGTATATGTTTAGTAGTATTATGTCCTTTATGTTAATGTCCACCAATAACGAGAATTTCTTGTAAGTCATTTATGAATTTTTACATTATTTTTAATCTGTATCCACTAACATTTAAGGAAATTTGATTGAATTTCATTCTAAAATATTTATTTTCTTCATATTAATAAGGCATTTATTAAAAAAAAACACATTAAGCATACTTAAATTAAACCTAAAATAACGTCTCTTAAATCATATTGATCCCGTTTAAAGTTTTTAGTTTGAAGTTTATATGTTCATACAAATATTTTTTTTTAAATAAAAAAATACGCTATTTAAATAATTCGGCCTCTTTCACATCATAGTCTATTAGAAATATAACATAAAAGAAAGATATATGTTTATGTATTTGATCAACTACAGTTATATAATCTATTCAATGTATAGGTAAACTCAGTTTGTTATTTACGGTTTCACATACGCGGTAGATCTCTGCTCGTTGGCAAAGGGACAATCTTTGACGAAAGTTTGATCTTCAGCTTATGACATCCAATTCATTCTGTTCTGTTTCCCTCAAATTATAATTTATCGTTTTATGCATATATATTTTTTGTATTTTAAAAAGCAAATAAACAGTTTTAAATAATGAGATTGTTTGTTTTATTAAAAGTTTCTTCTACTTCTCAAAAGTAAGAATTCTTAATCCGAACAGTCCACATTTCATTGACATAGACCCCACAGTCAGCGTTACCCTAGCCTCCAATCAAGGGATTGTCTTTAGGCGGCCTTTATTTTTTCGTCGCTCAAAAGATATTTCATTTTTTGAGAGGAAGAAAAAAAAGACAACCTTGCTTCGGACAGAACCTCTCTTGGCGGCCTCTTGGAGCGATCGCTGCTCTCGCTCTTCCCTAGGGCGTACGGTCCGGTCTTCTGCTTTCTGTTGAATCGTTTTCCGTCGTCTTTACAAGTTCCTCATACTTTATCTGAAATGATGGCATTCTACACTCCCCACACAGGGACATCTGTTCTGAGACTCTCTTCCCGAATCTCGAAATTATCTTGCGTGACCGGTCCATCTCCACTTCGGTTTATCTCTTCATCTCTCGCTATGCTTACGGCCAGCCATACAATCTTGTGTTGTACAATAGGATACGGACTGGTTAAAGAAATTTTTATTTCATGGCAGATTTTTATTAAGTTCAATAAGGAGCGAGACATTTTTTTTTGTTACAATATTATTTATTATAAATAATATTGTAACAAAAATAAAAGTCTAAGCAACAGGTACACTTGGAGGTAAACGACCGTGTGATTAAGTAAAAAAAATCGTGATACAATGGCGGGAGATTAAGACAATGGACATGATTATCTCATCGGATAATATTCGGGATTATAAAGGTCATCTTTAGCTATTAAAGTACTAAGTGTTTTACTTTGTGTAGTTTATTATTTACTTTTTTATCTATATTACTGCATAATTATGAAGCATTAAATACGTATAGAATTTCATAAAATTAAGCCTTCTAGTTTTTACATCGTATGGCATTTTCCTTTACAATATTATATTCTTATTACTACTTTCAGTAGTTTTCTTGGTATTTCCCCTTATAGAAGATTATTTGAATTATTTAATATGAATTTGATAGACGAGACCGATGTCACAGTACATACAAATAAGACAATTTATTGTTCTAATAGACTCAATTTATTTGTTTAGAAATTTATACAATATATTTTATTTTCGTGTAAACATCATATGAAACATTTAACGATTATTTACAACTACTGACAGTATAGAAGAAGATATGCTTATTACATTTCTGTGGGTAGGTACATATGTAGTATAATAAGGGGTCATTGATAAATGCTCGTGCCTCGAATAGCACTCATACAAATAAAACATGTGATTATTGAAGTACGAAGCGCAACTACGCAATACTGCATTTTTAAGCATAAGTGTAATGTTTCAAGTGAATAGCAGTTGTCCGCAGTTATCTTTTTACCGGTAACAGTATTCTTTCTTTTCGTAATTTTAGTCTCATTGATTAGAAACACAAATAGAATGGTAATAAAGTGTGTTAAAAATACGTTTAAAATTAAATGTAAATGAAACGTAAATGTGAAGAATGAGTAAATTGAACCTGATATTCTTATGACTTTAGTGTAAGTATTATTTACTCCGTTAGTAACAAAATACTAAGAATTGAGTTTTTTCTTCTATGTTTAGGTATATATGTACATACTCCATTTGCCATAAATCCTATTTAAGAAACACATCCATTAAGTGAGTTAATTACAGACACAATTAACAGTGTACAATCACTTGTCCCTAATGAAGATTAGACAAATTACAAAGTTTTAAATATATAAATAGAACATGAAGTCTATTTAAATATTGTAATTATTTTAATTATATATAATAATTGACATATGTTCTCTTGGATTAATCTCATGGAGTAAAATAACTATTCAGGTAAATTGTAGCAAAATAAAGTTTACAACAATAAACAATATCTTTTTTGGAATTCATCTATGATTTTCACTGAAATGCTTTGTGTGTTGTGAAATTTTTTTTCATTGAGTACGTATTCTTCATAGTTTAAAATTCATTACACCTCTCAGCAACGCTATAATTTGATTATTATAATATAACATCAATTTCGTAATGCTCCAAATTTTTATTTAAATATTTATAAGAACTCTATTCATAAGAAATTACTTAACTTGTTTTCTAATAACTTGGTTGAGTAACACATTATGTCGGTGGCATTGGTTTAGTTTTAAGGATGTCCAAACATGATAAGATGTTTTTGTTTCTTTTATTAATTTTGTACTTCGTGTATTTAAAATTTAATAGTACACATCGATATATAAATGCTATATTGTCATATTATAAAATTATTATTAAAAAAAACTTTAGAAACAATACAGCATTAAATGTACAAAATTAAACAATAACTATGTCTAGCATTCGTTTTAGTACTGGTTGCCTCTTAAGCATATAGTTAAATATTATTTACCTACTATTGGCAGCACCAAAAAATCACTTGTTATAATTTTAACAAAGGTGGAATTCGAGCCCCATACTACCGCATCGCTGTTCCATCGTCTAGCAATGCGCTAGGCAAACTAATGGTTAAAAAACATTACTACGCCTGCACAATAGCATAATACTTGCGTGAAATGCGACGCACCCGTCCTCTCACGTCCCGCCTCCCCGCATTCTCTTTTTTTTTCTATAGCGAGCGACAAAGCTATGCTATATTCATTAATCTCGTTTTTATTGTTCATAAACGTCACTGTGACATCATTGGACTCAGGTGTCATGTTATTGTGCGTAAGTTTTGATGTTTTTATCATATGTGTATCTTTGTATCTTTACTACAAGGTGAGCCCCGCGGTCGCACCCACAATGCAATTTAATTTAACCGACGCATAACTGACCTAAGTTGAACCCTATTTAATATGATTGACCATATAGATTCTAGGTCAACTTACGTTGGATTACAATTATATCAGCATACAAACTTTCATCCTTTACTTTAGAACTTAAGGGGGATGAATTTAAAAAAAAAGCGCTGAGCGCTTCTAAGTGGTCGCCGATCGCTGGTCGAAATATCTGCAAAATATCAAGTTTATAGGGCCCGTACCTTGGGCTGTCCGTTGATATAGCAGTCAGTCAGTTTCTTCTTTTATATATCTATATATAAATAGTATGTATGGAATTAGTTATTAATATATTTTTTTTCAATCTTACATTTAATTTACACAACACATTTACCAACAATAAATAATTATGCCACCAAAGGTTGTTGTGGTGAGATTGCCTGAAGTGTAAATTAGTCCTTCATAAACTTATTTTTGTAACTTATACAATAAAAAATATGAACAGAGCAGGTAAACTTTATTTATCATTGCCGACCCTAATTTACGAAACACGATAAATCGACCTTGTGTTCCTCGAGGGTCAACAACTTTACAACGACCGCGTTCTTATATAGGCTGCTTGTTTATGTTTTGTATGTTTTAGAGCTCGAACCCATAACTGTGCGATATACAACAATAGTGATGTATTGATGATAAAAATGGATAAAGTGGATATTATAGTTATCGGTGCTACAGGCTTCACAGGAAAGCATGTCGTCCAACAATTGGCAGCGTTCAACAAACATGACACATATAAAACAATAACTTGGGGTATATCTGGAAGGTCGAAAGATAAAGTGAATAACTTGTTGTCAGAGATTGAAGAATACGGTGCGTACAATCATATTTTTAATAAATAAGATTAACATTGCATTATTGGTTTAACTAGAATAAAAGTAAACAAAAAAGACTTCGAAACCTAGGAGGCCAAAGTAGTTGTTAACTAAAAAATTTTATAAATTTTTGAACAATTAAAAATAATTCATCAATAAAGGTGTAAGACAGGGCTGTGTAGCATGCCCGTAGCTGTTCAATCTCTTTATTGATGATTGTTTGAAAGCTTTGGAAGACGAAGAGTGTGGATTAAGAATGGGTGAGCTAGTTGTAAAATGTCTCTTGTACGCCGATGACCAGATCGTGTTTCCGTCATCGGCGGAGGCCTTACAACTTATACGTATAAAGATGAATGCAGATAAGACGAAAGTAATGGTATTTGAAAGAGAACAGAGTAAAACAGTAATTGATATAAATGTTAACAGTAAACAAGTGGAACAGGTGAAAGAGTTCGTAACAAATTTATGTAGCAAAAGTGAGTGGCAGTGTTGGT
>JWHW01028615.1:114235-138907 GCA_000931545.1 Papilio glaucus | reverse complement strand
GATAAGACGAAAGTAATGGTGTTTGAAAGAGAACAGAGTAAAACGGTAATTGATATAAATGTTAACAGTAAACAAATGGAACAGGTGAAAGAGTTCGTAACAAATTTATGTAGCAAAAGTGAGTGGCAGTGTTGTTAGAGGACGCCCTAGGAGAACTTCTGTCGATTAGATTAGTAGCTTACTAAAAAGGCCGATATAAGGAGCAACCATAGCCGACGAGCATGTATGCATAGATGTATGAATGTAGAAGAAGCGAGAGGGGTGTGCCAGGATCGCGCCAAATGGAAATCCATGATCTCTTCGGGCTCAAGTGGATATTTACTTCATTTTATTTGAAAATAATTGTTTTGGAACCTGAATGGTACTTCGTACATACAAAATTATCAGAAACGTCGGCGTAAGTCATAGTCATAGGCTCTGTATACCAGATAAATAGATAAAATATGCAATATATAATACATGAATGAGCCAATTCATATATGTCGCTGACCAATTGCGAACTGCGTCAATTTTGTAATAGAAATCACATGATACGTCAAATTGTCAATGAGGCATGTTCAGTTTACAATTCCTAGTGTCTGTGCCTAGTAAAATTATAAACGGACACAATCGGTCGACATTGAATTAGTTAATTCAAAGCCTACTTTAATTGGAAACTTGTAAACTGATCAAAAAATCCAACCACCAATGACAAATGGGAGAACCTATCTGCAAAACCGGTGCAGGTTAAAAAATTATAATTTCCTTTTAAGATTGACAATAGGGCCAAACCATCTATTTAAAATTGAGGTACTTAGTTCATTTAACTATAGTTTTGCGATTTTTTATAGTTGTATATCAACATTTTTTAGATGTTAACGTAACGAAAATTCTTACAATAATAAGTGACGTCAAAGACGACAGCATAAGTAATGTGACAAGGAGAGCTAGAATTGTTATAAATTGCACGGGGCCCAACACGTTGCTAAGCGAGTACATAGTGAAAGCGTGTGTACACACTGGAACTCATTACGTTGATATATCGGCGGAACTGTATGTAAGTAGATTGCTTTTTATATCTTTATTTATATATATTTCTTCCGTGCTTCTGTATGAGACTGAACTCCTCCAAAACTACTGAACCGTTTTAGATGATTTTTTTGTGCGTATTTGAGTGGGTCCCGGAATAGTTTAGATTCACATTTGGACCCGTTGGCGCTACCATTAGGTTCTAGAAGTTTTTTTATTTTTTTTTTAAATTTGAATTGAACCTGCTAATACAATGTCTATTGGGTCTACTAGTTTGTATTATGTCTTATAATCTGTTGTTTTTATATTGTCTCTTTTGAAACTAATATTTGTGTTTCTGACTCGTGCAACTTCTTAAAATACATAATTTTCCAAGCAACAGTGTAACCGAACTTATTTAGAGTCTTTTAAGAAAAAGAGCCTTTTCCTTTTTCAAAAACTGGCTATGCATTTGCTTCTTTGGTGTTGAGGATGTTCACGAGCTGCTTGTATTCCAAGTTGTATGGTAATAGACGAAGCGAGAGAGGTGGAATCAAGAAAATGGAAATTTCTATCACACTATTGTATTTACCGTTATTAGTTCCAGTTTATATTTTTAAATACGTAGTAAAATTAAAAAAAAAACGTCTAAATCTCTTATTTTGGTCCTTTCAAATAAAATTACATAATTTTTACAAGGTTTGTGTGTTGGGATCATTTACAATGCAATCCTTGCTAATGTAGGCGTGTTATCCTTTTGTAGTCATAACGTTGATATGTTTCTAAACGAGCTAGCACATTAGCTGTGTGCGATGTGGTTTCGGCAAAAGGTATTCTTAATGTACAAGTTTATTTTATTTGTTATTTTTTTTTTATTAAAACGTATTAATTACTGTGATAATGGTGGAGTGCCTTAGGTAGATATAAATGTTTTATTTTGCTTGAAATCCGTGCAAAAACAATTTGCACGCCTTTCAATCCAAATGAGGTAGGAAGATATAAAAATTGCTATTATTTTTTAAGAAAGACTATTATTTTTTGTAATAATAAAACGTAAACCTTCGCACCTTGACCATTGTGTAACACTGTTTGAGATAAATATTTATGATTATCTTCGATCTCAATTTTTTTAATCCATATTGCTTAAACAAGATATAATATTCAAATATTGGCATTAAAAAGTTACTAATATTGCGCAGAAATGATTGGATATGCCGAAACAAAAAACTAACCTCAAAATATAATTGACGTTTAAGTTATATTCAAATTTAATATTTGTCCAAGTTTATTCTTGCATATTAAAATACACAATAATAATAAAAACTTTCACACAACTGTGGCGAATCAATTTGTTGCACGAATGCGCCGGCGCGACCGGTTTAATACCACGACCTCACAGAACACAGGCGTGAAGTATTTCTTCGTTTCGTCTGATGAGGAGCATACCTAATTCTAGTTCTCTTAACCTTCCATTCTTTTCTTATTTGAAAAAAGGGAGGGTATAGATAGGAAAAGGAAAAATCCTTTTTTCTGTTTATTAAATGTAGGCAACGCATCTGCAACTCATTAGCTTGTTGCAGATGCCTATGGGTAGCGGTAACTTAATATTAGATGAACCGCGTGCTCGTTTGCCAACGTCTTCTATAAAAAAAAAAACAAGTTGATAATTAATTAAAATTATTTTCCTCTTACTTCTTGTGTCTAAAGATTAATATTGTGAATACCAGCGAATGGCTATCCCGTGAGATGTCCGATTCATGTCTATTACGGGATTTTGCTTCCCCACCGGGCTAGGGAGTCATATTTCTGGCTTGTTATTTGTTTCCCTGTTGCCTCCCAGGTGTAACATTTTTCAATTGTTGATCGTATCGTCTACTTGATTATTCCGCTGTTTGTTTACGATTACAGAAATGTTTTATTCGCCGTTATTTATTCGGTTTTGTATTTTATTATTTATGCTGTATACATATGTTTCGTATTATATATGTATGTAAGGAAACATTAAAAAATATTGCGAGCTATATAAAGTTTCTATTGGAAAGTAACTGATAATGGTAAAACTTATACGATATGTGTTACAAATACATTTAATATTTGCGAAAAATTTAATGTTAGAACCGAACACATCTAAGTAACGGAAATGGAAACACAAAAAGATGATTATAAGTGTGTATAGCTAAAGAATTTGTGATATAAGCTCGATTTTCGATCTCTGATCGATTAATAGTTTTATTTGAGACATGTATGTATTCTCCTGTACTTTATCTATTACATTTACTTAATTTTTCAAATTACACATATACTATATCACGAATTCGTTCAATCTTTTCCAAGTTTTGTTTCCATTGTGTGTGATGTGAATTTACAGTTTCGATTAATAGTTTTGGAACGTTTTCAGCACATGTTGAACGTGTACAGAGCATACCACAAACGGGCTGAAGAAGCGGGCGTACTGATAGTACCAAGCTGCGGTTTTGCATCGATACCCACTTCGACGGGGCTCATACTATTGGATAGACATTTTAAAGGTAAATCGAATTAATACACGTCTTAGTTTGTTGGGTTCTAGATTTTAGAAGAGTGAAATCGCATTATAGTATCCGGAGAAGTAATAATGCTAATATTTCTTTTATGAAAACAAAAGGCAAACAAGCGAGCGTTTCACCTATATAAAGTGCTGGCTGGCTTACTCACATGATGTCATTGATCGATTGTAAACTTTGTCAGTTCATAATCTGACTAGACACATTATAAACTGTCAGCAAATTGAAAAAAAACAACAAATAAGTTGCGTTGCCAGTCTCAACAGAGCCAGGGGTTTTGATGTAAGAAAAGAAAAACCTAACACTTAACAGATAAAATACAGTAAGAATTGCATTTTAGCACTACTTCACATTGGTGTTCTGTGTCGTTGTTGTTGTCAACAATTTTCGTGGTCAAAGATTAATGTTTGTCACTATACTCTTTGCGAGTAGTTTCCATTTGTTCTATGGAACATAGGACAAAATAGACATTTTTTATACTGCAATACATGCAATACGTTTATTTCAAAAATTGTTCTATGGTATAAGAAAAGTGACACCTCTATTACCTTTTATCAAACTTTGATGAAAAATTGTATTTTGTCTTCTATTTGTATTTACAAATGGAAACTACCCGTTTGATCTACTAGATAGTCTACCATGGACTTGGATGAATCCTTAAAAAAATACGATGAAGTTTATTCTACCTAAGCGAGGTCGAGGGAACTAACTAGTCTAGGTGTGTAATGGTGTGTAATTCGTCATATTATAAAAGGAAAAATCTTTTATCATCGTTATTCTCTATAAAGTCTATTATATCTAGATCCACAGATTATATTAATATTATTTATGTCTGGGATAGGTTTTACTACAAAATTCATTTTCATTTATTTGTCATGAGTTTTATCATAAGTTTAATATACGTTTTGGTATTTTTGTGAATATTATTATTACATTTGAATGATACACGCGTAGCTACAAGTAAGTACAAGGCCGACGTTACGCATTTCTAAGAAGAATTCCAGTGGCGATTCTCACGAGCTCAGATTCTGACCTCTATATCACTAAATCAAATTTTTTTTTTTGAGTTTTTTTTAAATAATTAAATATACATGTGATTTGATATGATTACATAACATATGATTAATGAATTATCTAGATCTAGTGCATAGTACGTAATATTAGTATAGGTATGTAAGTTTTAAGCGTATTTATTATTTTTGAAAAGAAAGTAATGCCAATTCGTTTGTTTACAAAGTTTTATTGGGGCAAATGATTTCAGGATCGTTACACACTGCTGAATGTTACGTCGAGTTACACATACCTAGAGAATGTTACTATGGCGGTAGGAACAAAACATTGGTTCACTACGGAACATGGGAAGCATTCGTACATGAGATGCATAATATGAAGAAGTACAAAGATCTGAAGAAAGAGACTTTTCCTGAGGCAACAAGTGAACCCGTACCGAAGGAAATTAAAAAGTATGTATACATATGGATTTACTTATATACTAGTTGTAACTTGTGTCACAAATACTTCGATTCGTTTGGATTAAGTAGCCAAAATATGAATTTGTTGAATAATATTTTATTCAATAATTTGCATTGCATAACTTTTTTAAATGTTTAAGCGAATTAAATTCGTAATATATATTCATTCACATGCTGCAGAGACTTGGCCTTGATTCATCGTTGAGTCCATTGCATATTTCATATTTTAAATGTTGCCCAAGAAGCGTTTATTAATGGACACCTAAAGTTTAAACTAAATCAATTCCAAAAGCAGTTGCTAATGTGCGTTTAAAATACAGAATGTTACAATACTAATTACTGATCCTGCGACTGACAAGTAACATAAAGTGATTGTCTTGAACTATGAATAAATCTGTTGCCATTGTACTCGCGTCTTAATACGGAAACATCAACTTTATATCGACAAATTTTGCTGTTTATGTTGATTATAAAACTAAATGCATTTAATTAAAAAAAAACCTAAAAACTTAATCTATATACATAAAAGAAGAAACTGACTGAAATATCAACACATAGCACCAACTACTGGCTAGAGAATTGATATTTTGCACAAAGATTTTTGTTATTACGTAGACGAGCACTAAAAAGGATTTTTTTCTCTTTTCCTGAACGAACTTATATCGAATAGATTGATAATATACGAAAAACAAAATGGCGATATTAAGAGTATCTGTAATCGATAATACGTTCATTTATTAAATACAATCCATATGCCCTTAGGTTCAATTATAATATAATTACTTCAGTAGATTGTTCTAAATTAACCTAATTATTGTTATGAAGGCAAGTGATGCATATATACAGACATGGGAAATGTTATTAATATGGTTATGCAATTAGACCCGAGGTGAACTGTGAAAAATTGATTTTATATTTCAATTCAATATAGTTTTCAAGTAAAATTTTCTTGTTGAATACTCGCCTGTATCATAAAAGAAATTTTGTCTAAAATTTCCTTTCCATTCCTACATTACAATTCCATACAAACATTCCTAAGTCCAGTAGATTCTTCTGTGCGTTGACTCAAAACAGTTAATTGCCTCTTGTGTATACCAGGCGTCTGACGGCCGCCGGGAACTTCTTAAATGTTGTAGGTAGAGAGGTTTATTGAGAGGAGATATCATTTAAAATATAATCTTAACTGAATTCCAAAAAATCTACTCGGGACGGCATAGCCGCGCGCTCTTTATAGATAGAAGGTGATATTTCTATAATGTCCTCGTAAGTCATTGAAATGTCGATCTCAAAATTGAGTGAAACTCACGCTTGAGATCATAATTTCCGGTGCGGAATTGCGTATTGAGAGCACGGACGTGACGTGCTTTCATCTCCTATTCGTTGTTGATGTTCCGTTCCAGTTGCTCTGCATCAAATTCATATTTTGTATTCCGATACCTTAACACAAATATACATATTATAAAATGAAATCTTCTCTCCGCGTCTGTCTGTCTGATCTTTTAACCTTACCTAACATTTTTATAGTAACCTATTTTATTTTTAATAGTACATTTTGTGATATTTTATTAAGTTTACTAGTAATTTCTAGTAATCTCAAAAAAGAGCATGTAAAAGTAAACCTTAAGAAAAATATTGTGACTTTAAATTTTATTTTAAATTTTAAATCACGTTAAATCTTATTTTTAAAGCTCTAAAGAGCTCAATGGTGTCGCAGTCCAAATAATCCCGTAGATCCTTCAACCAAGAATGTCGCTATTGTATTATAGTAATAAACAAACAGGTAGCCACGTACAGGGCAACGTACAAGTTAGATCGATGATCTGGTCATAGTTGTGGAAGTTCACTGGATAAGGAGAGAAAATGATCTTTGTGGTGATTAATGTATCTCTTTTTTTATTGCAAGATATGATTGTTGTGAACAAACAAAGGGTATTTACCATACATGGCGGCCATGACACTTTCATGTAAAATTATGAGATAATGTGAAGTGAAATTGTGTAATATGGATAGCTTATATGAGATAAAGTTGTTTTTCTATATTTTGGGAGTTAAAGAATTTTAAGGTAAAAACCTTTATTTACAAAAATCACATCTTGCTATGAAACAAGGCTTAGGATTCCTACATCCAGCAGTGCATGTTATTGACTTATAATGATGATCAAGGAAACAAAATAAAAAATAAATATTTATAACCACAAACTTTAGTATTATTCATTTTTTTTTATTCAAGACTTTGTTGCAGATCGTTTTTCCACAGACACGAAAGACGATGGTGGTTCCCCTACCCGGGACCCGACTATGAAGTTGACTCCATGGCTCAGATATACTTTCAAGAAAAAAGAGGAAAGAAGCCAATACATTTTAGAGCTTATACGACGATGCCACTTTGCATTCATTTTTTAATTATTCCACTAGTCTTCATTGCATATTTTCTATGCAAACTTAAATGCTTTAGAAACTTGATGTGGAAATATCCTGGTTTCTTTTCTTTTGGTTTGATGTCACACAAGGGACCTTCGGAGAAATTAAAGAATGATTTGAAGTACACGTTCACACTGATAGGCAAAGGAAGCGAACCGACTGGGAAAGAGCATATTGTAAAGGTAAAGATTAGTTTACACTAAAGCAAAGCATCCTTTTCAATCAAACTCGATCTGTTTTATTATTATTATTTTTTTATGGAGCAAGCGGATCACCTGATGTTAAGTGTGCGGTGTCCATAGACATCTGTAACAAGCACATGTGTTGCATGGACAGACGGGGGGGCATAGACAGGTATAAGGATATTTTCTTTTCCCCGTTAACCCCCTCCCCGTCCAATCATCTTCCCGATCCCATCCCTTCCTCATGAGGAAAGGGTGGAAAGGGGAAGAGGGCTGAAATTAGGCCTCCGGCACCTCACTTATCAGACGAAACTCAGAGTAATTCTACTTCACGCCTGTTTCCTGTGAGGTCGTGGTATTTCATCGGTCGAGCCGGCCCATTCATGTAACAGATGTTGTTGTTGCGGGCTCTACCACTGTTGGAATTAGAATTTGAAGTTATCGATCATTAAAGATTCTAGATACTTCTATCATCATCATCAACTAAAAATAATGGTAATATGACAATTTACCTATTGCAGATAACAGGATCGGATCCGGCGTACAAATCTACAGCGACGTCTGCACTCTTCTCAGCATATACGATATTATTAGAGAGCTCTAAAATGCCAAAGTAAGTGTATTCATACATACTTCGGACGCTGTACTTTCTCTTTCGCACTTAATTGTTACGATTTTAATACTTCAATGTATAATTGCTGCCCATGAAGGTATTTTGCAGGAAAGCCTATACGATTATTTTCGTAATTATTTTTTTTTTAAATTTTCTCTAAAAAATTTTTATTGGTTGACAGATCGGTGTAGTTACTTGCTTTCCACGTTGCTATGAAAATAGTAGGCAGGCCTACCAAGGCATACTCTCCGTGTTAAAAACTATCAGCTGAAACTAAATGTATTCCGTTATCAACAGAGTGAAGGCTATAAAAATGATTAAAATTAATTAAAGATATAATGCGCCATGCGCACTTTTCGATTGGCAAGCTATCATAGGCCTGTTTATAAATTATTATTTGATTTTTTTAAATGTCGCACTTGGTTATCAGATGGCTGATAGTCGATCTTACACCGTCTCTTAAACTAAAATTATTGTGGCCATGATATATTATCATATAATATTTTCTCCGTTTCAGAGGTGGTGTTCTGATGCCGGAGAGTGCATTCTACAACACAGATATAGTGGAGCGTTTAAAGAGTAATGGAATAAATTATGAGGTTGTAGATAATCGGATTGTTGGTGATACGTAATATCTTGTAAATAAATAACATTATTATTTTTTAGAGTCTGAAAACGGTGTGTTATCACCATACAATCGGAAAAATTAGTAAAAGTACAAACTTCATATATTAGTAAACTGTACAGTTCACTCATACAGGCATCAATTTGTTTTGATTTGATATAAAGTCAAATCAAATTTCTATACCAATCTTTAAGTTTGCTTTGGCTTTGGTTTAGTGTAACCTCTTCAATGACAATGACACTTAGTATTATATGAAGGATTTTAAATAAAATCTTGAATATATATTTTGAATGATTTAATTTCAATGTGCTCTCAACATGACACATACTTTCCTTCTAACACCAATACTAATATAGTAAAATTAATTTGTGATAACATTCAGTTTCTTAATAATCGTTTATTAATTTCGTGGGCGAAATAATTTGTTCAACTTCAAATGTGTAAGCCAGTTATCATATAAGCCTTATATGATAGCTTGGTTTATATTATATGGTATATTAAATATGGGGCATTGGCACAAACGAAGCGAGTGTCACGACATCACCTAGTCTAAAATTAAAGTTTTTGAGGCCTTTTCTCATAAGTATCCAAGGTACACTGGCAGTATGGACGATGACAGCAGACTATTATCGGCATAAAACATGTTTGTAGTCGCTAAGAAGATCTTGTATCTGAATGAAACCACTAAGTTGTGTTCTGTGTTCGGTATTCCCTGCGTAATCTTACTGATCAGGTCGATAATTGACAGGATTAACACGAATGTCAATTATTACTCGGACACTAATTGATGCTAATTGACACATCTCAAATGGTTTCCTTATGGGACGTTATAAAGGCCTGACCCGCAAATTTTCTACTAAATAACTATGCTTTATGTGTGTTACATCTATTATTCTCCGCTGTAGCTTATGCACAGTATCGCCATATTAAATCATCATACCGCCTCTGATCGCTGCCTCGTTTGTTTTGGACGTTTTGCCTATTATATGTACATATAAACATAATATAATCAATCCTAATAACTACCTACCTTTGAACATGGACATGATATAAAATTACTACCAGACATTGGTCTGGTAGTAAGTATAGGTTTTAAATTTCAGACCAGTATTTTGCACTTCTCCGTTCGAATCGGTCATTCTTTTCTTGACAGTATCTCGCTTTACATTGGTAAAGCGAGATACTGTCAAGAAAAGAATGAAGTGCAAAATACTGGTCTGAAATTTAAAACCTAAACTTTTTACATATCCTCGTTTCCAATACCAAAAGAAGGTAGACGCTGCTGCCCATTACTAGGGTTTCTCCATTTGTTACCTTTAACGACTCATTGTAGGAGTAATTTAGATTAGTATTTAGGACTCATTGTAAATAAGTCGATATAAATAATAACTACAAAATTTCTTTAATAACAACACAATTTCTAACTCTGGAATCGGATTTTTTTAAATAAAAGAATTATTAGAAAGATTGAAAGTTTATTTACATTAAAAATAAGTTTAATATCACGCATTTTTCCTAGATTGACAATCGATTGCTTAAACTAGAAAATTTTATTTCTAAGTAATAAAAATCTAAACAAAGAAAGAGCAAAAAGTTATCTTGATCGAAAGAGGCCACATCGCGTTTCCACTAATCACTTTAAGATGTATTTAGTTCTATGGTATTGGCGTCAATATCATTTGCATAAATTATCTAAAATAATATGTCTCTGTAAAGATATTTACAGAAAATAAACTTATATAAAATGATTGGTGTCATTAATGCAAACCAACTTATGTTAATATGAAGAATATTAATTTCATCTGTGTAAATAGAAACGTCTTTGATTACATTTTATTTAAATCAAGTTCAGCGTTTAATCTAATATTTAACATACACAAGTAGGTACTCGACTGTCGTTCGTGTTTTTAATAAAAATTTCCATTCACATCACATTTTTCATCCTCTTTTCCGAGTCGTTGACACATTATTAAATGGTTCATGGAACCATGAAATCTTTTTTTTTTCATAAATTCAAATATCATAGATTTAACCTTACTTTTAATACACTAAATTGTTTAACTGAATTTAGTACGGTGAATTTTACGATAAAATTGATAAGGACTTATTAATTGATGTCTTATAAGAACTTAGATTATGTAACTAAACTTTGAAATGTAATTTGTTAGGCGGTGTTCCATAATTAGACGAGAAATAAAAGTTAACTTTAAAATATGCGTAACGCTTAGGTATATTCCGTTACACGAGAGAGAAGAAAGATATACCGAGAGTGGAGAAAAAGAAGGGAGCGACGTATTCTCTCCATACAGCGAGATGGAATATGAAAGATTATACGCGTCAGACCGTAAATATTTCAATTTCAACTATTATTATATAAATTTTATATTGTTGCATTTCTCTCTTACACATTTCATGCTTTGTCAATTTAAAATAATTATATAATTTAAAATAGATAATTTAACACTCTAATGTTATCAGAAAAGAAAAGAGTATTGAAAGTACAATAACAGCAACGAAAATATTTTTTTTTCTCATTACTTTGAATGAATGTCAATGATTCGGATTGAAATGTCATGTCAATGCATCTATATGTTTGTCATTAACAATGTCAGTATCACGAGATCGTGTGGATAGCGATGTTGATGACGGTTGTTAGAATTATTAATGAATACTTCGCCGTGCGTGGGGCCGATGAGCTTGTCTCTGTAAAATAAACAAGAAATCATATAAGTTTTCTTTCATGTAACGGAAAAGAAGAGTATCGTAATAGTTTTAATTGATTATAAACCGTCCACTAAATTGTGAATTGAAAGAATCATTCACAATGGGATTATCTATCTATAAACTGTCGAGAAAGGAATGATTTACTCAGTTCACAATTTTCAGGCAGTTTATAATATACTTTAGTCCGATTATAAACTTACGCACTTCCAAATAGGTCAGTCACAGACCACACGTGGCATCAAAAATCAATATTCGCTAAATTCAGAAGATTTAAAAAAAGTAAAAAAAATCGTATCTATCATCTTACAAAAGAGATATCACCATATTACAATTTATTTTTAAAATAAATACTGATAACTGTATAATAAAATTATACAAGTGTAAAGCAAAATATCACTTAAACACTAATTATTGTAATGTAATTAATAGCGGTAATTACATCATGTAATTACATACATCCATGCTGCCGGCGATAAACCTGTCTTCCAATTGAATCTTCATTAAGCCTTTAATAATACATTGTAAAATAATTAATTTTATTCCTTTTCTCAAATTATACCTTTTAAAATCATGATTTTTTTTTTCAATAACAACATAAATGTCATAAAAGGTTTGTAAGAATCCCGTTTCTTACAAACCTTTTGTAAGTAAAAACCACGAAAGTTTAAAGTAACATAAATGTCACCCAACCACATCATTATTTTTCATGTATGCATATATATTTGTCCAGAATATTTATTACATTTGCCCCTATAGCTTTGGTCCAAACATTAAACCTACAAAACGTTATAAAGCAATGCAACTCCTTTCATCCGTATAATTTTATCTATTTCCCATTTTTTCTTAGCGTATAAAGCGCAATTTCAATGATAGAATTCATCCCCGCATTCCCCTCGCTGTGTTTGTAGGGGAGCACCCTACTCCTTGAACCACTTACGACTGAGATTGCAACATATTAACGTATATAGGTCATCGTTCGTCATCTGTAGCCGCCAGCGTGTTGTTATATATGAATGAGTCAGTTTTTATAACATATTGTTTTAGGTTTTATGTTTTTGGGTTTTGGTAATCAATGATGTTACAAAACATTTATAAAATCTGAAGAACTATAAAAATGAACTGTTGTATTTAACCGAGCTCCCACTATTTTACATTTAAAGTCAAAATGTGACCAGGAATTTATCAAATAAATTGTTTAGGGAATTTCATATTTATTTGTGTCAATATGTCATCGTTCTTTTTGGTTTTGATGAAGGTTAACGAAAGGTGCTGTCCGAAGTTCGTCCAATTTTTTTGAGATTATTCCTTATTTAGGAGTGTTGACAGATACCAAAATAAGGAAATCCAAACTTTTTTACATGTAATATTTTTTTTTGTACGATCATTTTTAGGAAGACTGATAGAAAGGTGGAGTGCTTGAATACTAAGACTTAGGTAGATTCTAGAACGTTACAAATTATGTCTTCTGGTTGGTGTTAACTGAGAAACCTACGATACTACTATGTGTGGTCTCTTTGCTGCTATTCTACTGTGTTAGTTCTACCACAGAATTTCTGTGATCTTATAGAGAATAGGCGTGAAGCGCACTTTTAGTGACGTGTTCCGTCAATTAAATAAATACCAGATTCTAATCCACTTCCAATTCGCAACAAATTTTGTCTTAACTTATCCCGTACTTTTTATATGCATTTTGTTTGACAAGGGATCTGCAATAGCTTGTGATGAACACATTGTTCATTTGCCATTTTCACACGTCAAAAAACCTCAGTTGTCACTGTTCCATTGTAAAATAAAGGCCTCTCGAAACGTCAAAGGCCATAGTTTTGGATATCTTGTGAGTTGTAGTCGGTTTTATTAAAAACCCCTAGAGTACTTTAAAAATTCAATCTGGATACTACGGTGTCCATGTTCTAATAATATAAACAGAAAATGTTTGTTTGTTTGTAACATGTACACTCTAACAATACTGTTGGACAGCTACATTATCTAAAACCCTGCATGTCTACAGTTGCCTGCAATGTCTAAGTTTTACTAAAAGTGATACGTTAGTTATGCTTAATGAAATAGATGTTTACCTATAACAACACTACGTTCTCTTTTTTGGTTGCCAATTGAAGCAATACATGTGATCCTCATGTTAGGTTTTGCAGGAGCCGTCAAGCCTAGCGTTGACATCAACAGACCCTGAGATACGGGCTTAGCGCCGTACGCTATCAGCAAGCTTCGATCTGTTACCTGGAAAAAATAATATGAATAGAGAACTGTCTTATGTTGTATGCGATTTCGTCTGCATCAAATAATTATACCGTGTTTCACAGTAAGACATAATTTTTGTAAACCAACGAAAAATGTTGCATTATTACACTTTCATCAGAATTTTGTTTCAAGGAAATCGTGAGATAAAATTATGAGCAATAATATATATGTAGTTAATGTTTACGGTAATGTGAGAAAAAGTTAATTTTCGACTATATTTTAAAGTAAAAACCTTTGTTTACCAAAATTCCATTATGCTGTGAAACAAGGTGTGCGATTTCCATTCGATTTTTTTGTGTTCAGTAGCTAAAACATAAATTCTGACAAAGTTTCCGCATTATCGTATTAATATTACATAATATTTGCTTTATGATTTTGCGTTAATAGTGATTAGGTAAAATTTACATTTTGATGTAATTAACTTCAGGGGTTTTAACTTTCCATACAACAGGTTTTACCCTTTTTAACCCCATAAAGGTTATATGTATATAATATAACCTTTATGGGGTTAAAAACTATACTTTCAAAAACCTTTATTTAGGACTCAGAAGGGTGAGTAGAAAGAAGCAGTATGTCAAATTTCACGTCAGTATTCCATATTAATAACCTTTACACTAAATACTAGTTTAGTAAGTGCACACTCGTACATTAACCGATGGAATCAAACATGCAAAAGCTTTTAAATCAATGATTTTATATTTGTTCTTCTTCAGTTTTTATTGACTTTTAATGCATTAAAGATAAAAAGACCGCGGCCAATAAGAGTTTTTCTAAACTGCACTTTGCCTCTTTAAATTTATATGCATTTTGCTTCGCGAGAACTTGTTTGTGTTTAATTTCAAGCATTAATGATTTGTTTGCTTTTAAAAACTACGAGGATTATTAATTTTCCTCAGCATAATACTTCTTGTTCGTAAAAAAAGCTTTCATGAACGTAATACTTTGAGAGATGTACAGTTTCAAAATGTAGAGAATATTAAAATATTTTATACATGTGCCTATAGAATCGTTATCAGTTAACTGTGATTGGTTCCTTGCTAAAATTTTATCGTTATTTCGAGAAAACAAGACGACGAGCTAGTACGTTAGTACTAATCATCCTACTAATATTATAAATGCGTAAATTTGTATGTATGTTTGTTACTCTTTCACGCAAAAACTACTCAATGAATTTTAATGAAACCTTACAATAATTTAGCTTATACATAATTTATTAAGATATTGTGTGAATCGTCCAAAATATAACAATAAGAGTCAAGGAAGTAGAAAATCCAGCCATATGCGAGCTATTCAGTTGAATCATAATAGAGTTCAGCTTAGGCTGGAAAATCGTCGGTTAAATTAAATTGGCACAGCTAGTGTCTTACTATGACTGAGTCATCTTTTGTGTCAAAAATGAACTCTTTTCATTAATCGATTGACTAAGCACAATAGGCCAATGATCAAATTTTCAATTTTATTTTGCTAAGGAATCACTGTTCCTTTAATTAACTATATTACACGGATGACTATACATACCTACGTTCCTGGCTTATTATAAAAAATTGACACTAAAATAGTCCCATTAAACACGAGTGTTTATAAAAAAAAATTTATCTATAAAGTTATGGATGTGTGTGATTGAAAATTATAGCTATAAATATACGAAAAGGCCTTGCCACAGACGCTCAGTTAATAAATATTTAAGTATGGAGTAACCCACAGTACTCAATTTCAAATATTCATCATTCTGCCTCATACATGAACAGAGGTGTATGTTGTCGATTTCCCAACATACTGCAGTATCGTAGACCGGCATTTCCAAATTCAAAAATAATCCAAGGTAAGGTTATATTTCCCATTGGATATCCATTATCACGGTAGAAAGATCTTTAGATAAATTTTCAATATTTCGGACTGTATACTTTATAAAGTTTTTATATGTAGTTATAGTTTTTACTCTTAATCCTAAATAATATTATAAATACATGTGTTGTGTTGTGTGTTGTTTGTTTGTTTTGAACACACATTGTCAGGAGTGCAGAAAAGAATACAGGGTACCTTTTATATCCAAAAAAAACCCGAGTGATTGATAAACATAATCGATCGCCAAGTTAACGTATGACCGTCTGTTACTGTCATATCAGACATTACCTTGGCAACCGTCAACAACTATTTGACTGTCACCTATAAATGCCAAGCAATTATACGCGAAATCAAGTTACAAAAATATTCAGCGAGGAAAATATGAAACGAATACGTGCGTGGCATCGTGTAAATGGATGATCAAAGAAAATAATGATTAATATGTCATCAACCATTACAAATATTGAAATATGAATAATGAAGAATACTTTAATCCAAAGGATTTTGTGAGGATATATAAATGAAAGAGTTTCATAAAACAATTTACCTTCTCCCCATTAATAAACCATTGTAGTTCTGGAGCTGGAAATGCTTTGGCTGAGGAACAGTTGACATCTAGTGGGTCATCTATAGCATACGGCTGTTCGTAGCCAGTTATGCGTGGATTCTCTCGAGAAAAATCTGTGAAATTAAAAAGTGCGTTAACTATTTTCGAAACAATTATAAACTTTAAAACTTATAAATCAAAGGAGCCTTACAGTAGTAGTATATATGTGTGTGTAAGCAATATTAACATTATTTCCTGAAAAAATTACGACGATATTTCGTTGAAAAGAATTATTCAAAGAATAATTCTTTTCAATGAAAATTGTATTAAAATATGTAGTTAATTTATACATACACATTAATTTATAATATAACAGCGTATTGGAAAATGATTTTTTGTGGAAGAAGGTGGCAAACGAGTAAGCGGCTCACCGATATTAAGCTGCACTCATCAGGGGAAACCCAGAATACTTCTACTTCACGCCTTTCTTCTGTGAGGTCGTGGTATTCACTGGTCGAACCGACCTAGTAGTGCAATAGATATTGTTGGAACGCTGTACCATTGGTAAGACTCTTAGTACAATCTGAAGGCCAATTATAGCACCGCGCAATAATTTTATCTGTATAATCCTGATTTATAAAACAAAAGGAAAAATGTCGTATATTTCAAGGTGTTGTAATAAAGGGAGGGAAGGGCGACCCGAGTAGCGGATCCTTATCCCAAGGCGTAGGTCAAGCCCCCCTTTTTGTGGGGCTTGACCTACGCCTGACTAGAATTTAGCAGGGTGAAAACTAAGCACAAAACTTTTTATGTAGTTTCAGTAGTGAGAACCAGCTAGGTTGTCAAGTTGACTTTAAAAGTTGCAAAGGAAGCTTTCTCATCTAGGGATGAGCCTGAGCCCCTTAGCCCCCCCCTCCCATGGATCCGTCAATGAATACAGCTAAAAATAAACACAACATAAATTAAATCCTAAGGCGATACGAAGTTTCCTGGGTCAGCTAGTTGGATATCAAACATAAGTAGTAATTAAAATTGAGAAAATAGTGAGTTGTATTTAAAGCGTGCAATTAGCGAATGAAAAAGAGATGAAAGTAATTTAGTGCTCATATATTAAATACGATCATGTTAAAAAAAAGTTGCGGTGCTATCCATCAAGATAATTGCTCTCCGGTTCATTAGGAATGAATCATTCGTCTCCCATTATGCCCGTGAAGTAACGTTAAATATATAATTATCATTAATTCAATTCCTTATTATTGAGGTTTTGGTTATAAAATTAAAAAATTCTGACGACGAATTTTAATAAATAATCTTAATGTATTTAAAGTTTTTTAATTACAACATAACAATTATACAGAATTTACATAAATATAATCGAAGTGACATTTTGCCGCCCGCTCTATATCATTTTAAAAAGACATCAAAGGTCTAATGTTAAATTAACATTTTTTGATTTGATTCCTAATGTTGATCATTTAGTAATGTGTACTTAATTCTCAGTATTTAAGTGATGGAAAGAACAAAAATATAACAGCGAAATTTAGTTGTTTTGATGGCAACACAACGGAGGTATGGTGAAGGTGAGTGGCAGAATAATGCAGCAAAACCCTTGGTTTATTTATTCCCTTAACCGCGTTTTACGACAGCACAGTACGGGAATGGGTATTGCTTTTATGCTACCGCAAACCACGTAGCCTTAATAATTCATTACATGTTTCACGACTGTGTCACTAGTCGACATCGAAGGAATATTACATACTAGCTATTGTACCCGGCATGCGTTGCAATGAAATGTAAAAAAGGTAATGTAATCCATCGTTATTAGTGGGTAATGTAACTTCCCAAAGGTGATAGAAGTCTTAAACTCGGTTCGGTAGTTAAAAAAATTATGCCGTGTGATGATTTAACATTCTTGAACGCGAACGAAGTTGCGGGTGTTGCTTGTTTATTTTATAAAATCTGTATGCTGCAAATATGCTTGTTCATTTTGACCCTTCAATTTTCTAACACCTGTGTTCCCTTATTAAACATCCAATAGGGGTATGAGCTTATTAAGTAAAATATTCACAATATGTGAAGTACAAAACAGTTGTATTTTGTTCAAATAATGCGATATCAACGCTCAGCTGAATTAAAACGAGAATCATCTTTTTTCTCTGTTTAAATTAGCTACATAATAATATCTCAGTAGGTAGTATTAGTAATCTTTCTATAGAATATAATTCATTAATTAGTTCGAATTTCGTAACTTATCAGCAATGGTTATATCTTACCTTTAACTATATTGAAACATAGCTATATAAAGTACACACATACATACATAACTATATTGAAACATAGCTATATAAAGTAAAGACAAACACAGCTATTTCTTAAAATTAAAAAACTGAACTTTATATGAATTAAAAATCGTTGTTAATCGTCACAAAAAGTTTTCTTTCTCTCCCACTTCTGAAAGTACCGAGAACTCGATTACAAACTGAAGCCTCTCGAGTCTCAAGGTATAAAAGGTCACTTGAGAGTTTTTTTTTCTGTTAAAAAGTGACTTTCAAAGTTCTTGTGCTTTGAACGCCGCGATTTTTGCATATTGCTGTGTTGCGAAGTAAATAATTAGCTCTTAAGATGTTGGGTGGAATGGGGGATACCTTTTTTATAGCATAGGGGGGTAAACGAGTTCGAGTTGCCTTATATTAAGTGATAACCGACGCCCAGGAACATGCGCAACACGGAAGGAACTGCGAATGAGTTGCGTTGCGAATGGCGTTAAAGCAGGGGTACGCTCTCTTCGTGAAGGACGCTATGTCGTATTGGTTTAAGTTGCGCGGTTGTGCAAGGCAAGAAATTACGCGAATTAATCATCAAGATGGTGTGGATGGTACTTGGAGCTGTCGTGTTGAGCGATGACGAAACTCAGCGCCAAGAAATTGTTCCAAAACAGTTCTTTAAACTAAAAAAAAGATATAAAAATAACAAATACTTGTTTCTATTCCTTATTTAGCCAATATTTACTCCCATGTCCTAAAAAATCGTGAGATCTTTAAATTAGTTAAGTAATAACAGAAAAAATAAACTACAAGACAAAAATATTGAAATGTTTAATAATAACAAAATACACAATCGCTTGACATTAAAGATCGACTACATTTTTTACATAAATCTGTTAGAAGAAGACGAATACAAATAAATTTTAATTTGTAATAAGTTTGCTTTCGAAGAAAAGAAAATCTAACAAGTAATAAATACTTTTAATTTTCTTTTAGGAAAAGTAAGAAAGAAATATATATTTCTCCGCACGAAAAGGTTGCCGAAAGAAGTACCTTAACTTGTAGTTCAGAAGAAATACCGCCTACTACAAATAAAGTAAGATACTTGATGTAGGGATCCAATTCTTTGATCTACGAGTATTAGCTTTGTTGTTATACAGAATTGTTTCGTCCTTAATACGATTGTTAAAACTTGACATGGGAAAGATAGACTTGTTATATAATTTAATCAATGTAATACAGATAATTATCTGTAAGTTTTCTTCTTCTTCTTTTAACGTTTTAATTTTTTCTTAATGTTAATATTTCCTTATCAACTTTCATAAGCTACATAAGTTTCTGAAGGATATACGTCTTATTAAAAAAAAACAAAGGACTGCCAACAGAAGTGAAAACTCAAGGCAGCAGGGCAATAGTTCAAAAATAAATAAATAATCAACAAAAATAAACCCTTATATCTTAACAATAGAATTCAAAATTGAATACAATAAAAGAAAAAGAAAAAATTTCGTCGAAACAGTTTGAAATTGAAATAAGTATGTTGCCGATGCGTGGTGCACGTTGCGCATGTGGCATTATAATTGTCACAACCTCGTACCGAATCTTATGGCATCGAAATATCCCAATTTGTAATCGTTCTGTTATTTCTTTATCTTGTAAATCTACCGCATATTGACTTTTCTAAACGAAAAAGCAGTAGAGCACGATTCTGCAATCAATAAGTCACTATAAGCAAACTTAAGGTAAAGATTATTTTAAAAGGTCAAAGGTAATTTGTTATCTGAGTAGTAGTAATTAACCTGGCTGCCTGTGTTACAAAGTCTCCAATTAGGGCATGACCTAACGCCAAGCGTGATTCAACAAAGATAGCCGAGGCCGCCTTCTCAAGGTGCCGGGCAAAGGAAGTCATGTATAAATTATTGTTAAAATCGTTAATGCACAATTGCAAGCAAAACTGTTTTTTTTTGTATAAGGATCAATTTAAAAAGGTCAATATCAATATTAAACTGTTGTAGTCAGCCATTTGTAAGAAATAAAAGTGAACCTAAAGAATGACTTATGTTGTAAGCGTTCGTGGATAAAGTTTTTGACCTGGTGATTGTGGGAGCGAAAACGTGTCATTGCCTTTAAATAAACCTACCCCCTTTTTAGAATCTCATAAGCTCATAGCAGAGTAGATATTGCCTACGGATAATTTACCCAATTCCGTTATAAGGCTTGAGAGCTGTTAATTCATTTATGTAGTAAATTATTATTAAGTAACACTAAACAATTGGTGGTTAGTAAATTAAAGTAAACGTAAGTTTAGTATTTGAGAAGACAGAAAATACTGCTCTAAGGAATCAATTAACATAAAACAAAGTGCGGAAAACCCTCAAAGAATTCAATACCGACGAAGAATTTGATACGTTTAAGTAACGGAAACGTTCTTAGTGGCTCTGAATATACCTTTTCTGAGAATAAGTGTTAAGACTGGACTGTAAATTATTTAATGAAACAAATCTGAATATAAAAGCCACTTAAGGTTTGCTGAATACTATGAAGGTGAATACTCTAATCGCTAGGCAAGAAGGTGTTATATTATTTTTAATAACCGCTTATAAGAGATAATCGAAATGAGAGGTGCTAGATTTGAGCCGTCTAAAACCACTTTCCTCGAATCTAACTTGAATCGCATTGCATTTTTATGAGCCGTCTCAGGTTTAATCAAAGAGTTTTCTTTTTTATTTGTTAACACATACGTACGTATACAGCGCACTTGTGACTTCTTTGTCCATTGTACGTATGCGGAGTTTATTTTTTATTTAAATCATATCTCCTTACCCTCTTAAACATTTAACGTACGTTTAGTTTTCTGCATAAAAATAAGTAACTTGTCAAATATGTTATCTAGCAAAAGATACAACATAAAATAATATAAAAAATGTAATTTAGGATCATTGTAATTTAGGAACGCCATTGGTTGAGGAAATTCTACCCTATTTGTTCTTGGACGATGTTTATCCCTTTAATTGAGTTTCGGGACTTTTATACATTCCAGTTTAAACGTGTGTTCGTAAACTTTTTATGTTAGTTAACATCGGGTAGACGAACAAGAAATGGACAAAGAACAAAGAAAACACATTTGTTGTTTTCTTTGTTTTTTGTTGGTTATGTAGAATGATAAGTGGTTCATATAAGAATGTATGTAATATATAATGTTAGAGTGTTTATCATCACCTCCCCGCCCTTTTCCCACTTTATAAAGGGTCGGCACAGTACGACCGTAGTCTATACTGCATAAGTTTTGGTAACAGATTTTACGGCCGGCCGCTTCCCTGGCGCCAGCCCTCCTTGGGTTTATTGTTCAATGGGCCCTAGTCTCGTTTGTACTCTCACTTTTATTTAATAGAAAAGTGAACTGAAGTGGGGCAAAAGCGGTTTATCTGATATTAAGTGACCGATAGGCATCTGACACAAGCTAGAGTTGCAGTTGCCTTCCCCTTACCACCCTTTCCTAATTAGAAAAGGATAAGAAGGAGCAAGGACTAGAATTAGCCGGAGGCCTAATTACAGTCCTCTTCCCCTTCCCACCCTTTCCTCATCAGGATAGGATGGGAACGGGAAGAGGATTGGACGGAGAGGGGTTAACGGGGAAAAGGAAATATCCTTATTCCTGTTTATGCCCTCCTCTGTCCATTAAAGGTAGGCAACGCATCTGCAACACATTTGTTTGTTGCGGATGTCTATGGGTAGCGTTCACTTAACATCAGGTGATCCGCTCGCTCGTTTGCCACCTTATCCCATAAAAAAAAAATAAAAAAAATTAGGCCTCTGACACATTACTCATCAGAAGAAACGCTGTCTAGAAGTAGACTGCGTTTCTTCTATTTACATGTAGTTCTATGGAACAAAAAGGGGAAGAATTGTCTGATTTTGTCCTATGGCGTCATGTTCCATAGAACAAATAAGAACTACCCTGTTACCGCAGCCACCATTATCAGCGACTAAGTTACTCTTATTGATACATACATGCGTGATGTGATTTTACAGTGGTAGAGCCCGCAACAACATCTGTTGCGCGAATGGGCCGGCTCGACCGGTGAAATACCACGACCTTGCAGAAAACAGGCGTGAAGTAGAAGTACTCTGCGTTTCGTAGCATGGGTTGTGTTCACTAAACATCTGGTGATCCGCTTGCTCGTTTGCCACCTGCTACAATAAAAAATGTACTAACATCACAGGCGCCGTATACTAAAATATAGGTTAAATAAAGTATTAGAGCACTACGCTTATTACAATACTAGACGAACGAAAACCTAAATTAAATACTTAAAAAGCTGTAAAATACTTATGAAACCTAACTTATTAGGCGAGGAACACAAATACGTTGCCTCGCAAGATTTTGTATTTTAAAATCCCAATTTTGTTTGTTATTGTTTCTTGTAAGGTAAACGCCCTACTTATGTTAAATGATAAAAATATTTGTAGTGAAATATTTTGTGGACGACAATTTATAATAATTAAAATATAAACGAGGTCGCGTGAATTCACCATGAAGGTTCATCATCGATCATAAGCCGGATGGACGGAAGACTTGGTGAGGCATAAGAGAGTTCACTAGCTATGGGAGCTAAGAAAACGATCCTTACATGGATCTTTATAATTAATTTTCGGCAGCAATAACCGTCTTTTTGCCGATGATGATAATGAAAAATTGGACTCCTAAGCTTGGCAACAAAAGATCGTGATAAAATTTTCTGGTTATACAGTTTGTCTTAAAATACTTAAACACTGTTTAATCAGAAAATACTATCCAGCAATATTTGATGCAATGCCGTTTTGCAAGTCATTTTGTTTTGGGGGAAATCGTATCTAAGTCCGGTTACGTCAATCTAATCAATTTAATCACTAACCAAGGTGTCTCACAATTTTTATATAACAACATCAGTTAACTGAAAGCGTGGTATAAGAAACAAGATTAATTGTGAAAGATGACATGAGCAAGAAAGTAGTGACTTCTGAGATGACAGTTGATAGAAAGGAGTGGAAGAAAGAAATGCGCTTTGCCGTCCCCACTTAAAATGGGACCAGGGCAGGCGAATGATGAATCGTCTAAAACTACATTTGTAAAAGAAAGTGTACTAAGCAATGTTCTTCAGTGCCAATTCAAACCAAAAAGATTTTTTTTGTATTTCGTCACGCATGCACAAAAGCGCTCTAGAACAGTGAAACTACTCACAGTATACTTCCATGAAGGCTTCTGATTGTGCGGAGTGGAATGACGGCGCCTCTTCAGACACCTCGCAGCGGTACAGGCCGCGGGACTTCAGAGTCAAGTCCCTGAGGTGCACGCGGCGCGCGCTAGACCTTTCCACCTGAGTGCAGGGACGTAATTAGGTTAATTGTCGTAATTACCTTCGAATAGCCTATGTTGCCAAAGCACAGAGTATAATAATGAGATGGCGGCGTTGAGTAGCTAATAACATTATAAGATTGCCAATGTTTTAGCTACTTAATGTTAATTAACACAAAGGCATACCTTTCTACTTTTGTATATAGGTTAAATAAGATGTCTGGCAATTTAAATTGGTATTAAATTTCGTTTTAATGTGGTGAAATATATCGGTTATAAATGTAATGAGTCCTCAAAAACTTCAACGGCAAAAAGAAATAAATCTAATAAATTAAGTTTACCTAATTTAATTCTGATGTAACATATAATTTTTTTTCTGGTGTACATGTACGATTTGTCAATAATTATAAAATTAGAAATTTATACTGAATAAAAAAAAATTCTTTCTTGGTGCAAAAAAATTAAGATATTTTCTATGTTAGATGAAGAAAAACGAGCAATACCACCGAATATAAATACTTATTCTATGCCAATCCTTTTGTAGGTAATAAAGAAAAAAAGAGTAGGGAGGCATGAAAAACCGATAACACCTCACTTATCAGACGAAACGGATAAAATAATTCTTTTAATAAGTACTACTCACGCTGGTGTTCTGTGAGCCTGCGTTTAATACAAGTATTAACCAGATACTTAATAGTGGTAGAGCCAGCAGAAACCCACTCGACTGCGAAGTATTAACCAGATATTTAATAGTGGCAGAGCTAATTAATCTGGATTAAGGTTACCCAATTCATGTTATTTTTATACGTCATTTTTATTTGCGATTTTAACAGAAATACAATCTTCTTTTTGCATTGT
>JWHW01028615.1:104032-114036 GCA_000931545.1 Papilio glaucus | reverse complement strand
TTCCATACCGATATCAACAAAAATCGAACTATTATGTAGCGGCATAATGTTATTGTTAAAATATTGAATGTCAAGTAGCCATCAAGTTGATTGGATGCCAAAAAAATTACCGTTACTATTAAAAAGGAATCTTATGTACAGAAATCGTAAATTGTAAATCGTTTTTAGCTTAGCTTTCCATAAGCTTTTATAAAAAACTTGTAAAAATTGGTACATGAACAAAAGTAAAAGAATTGAAGTGAAAACATTCATCTAAGTTAATCTTTAAAAAGGCTTGATGTTTGGCAAACATTTTTAACGTACTTAATTAGGCCTTTTGTAAATTTGTTCGGTTCTGTATAAATTGCCGCACAAATGTGTCACGGGATACGAATTTTCATTAATGTAGGACATCGTAGGATTTAAATATTCCGAGGGTTTTGCGAAAGTGATTAAAAGGTATTTTTAATGGTAAAATATAATGTACAAAACGGAAGAGATTTTCTGGTACGTGAGTTTTAGATATGCTCATCATGATGACGCATTTTTAAATGATAAATGTTTACAGCTCTGTGAAATGAAAAATATACAAGCGTTCCAAAATTGCGCTCTCAAAAGCTCTTTTGCTGTGTTTTATTGTATTATATTTAGCTCGTACTGAAGTATCTTTTTCTTTTTAAAACGTTTTATGAGTTGTTTTATCCTTGTTATAACTTAGTAAAGTTCATACTGTTAATAATAAATTTCAAAAGAGGTTACAAATACCTATGTGGTGTTAAACAGCGATGAGTGTGAGTACATTTATTTATACACAGTATACATATTTTTTACAACGACAGTATAAATATGCCATAATCGCAAATTATTTAAGCCGTTATAAGAATGTTATACGTGTGCATTTCAATGATAGATAAATTAAAGAGCAAAAGGTTAACATGGTATGGAGACTTTATGAGGAGCGAAGAATGGTATGTGACAAGGAGAATTTTAGATGAATGTTAGGGTTATGCCTAAGAATAGATTGGAAAGTGACATGAATAAGAAGAGCGTGACGCTTAAAATGTCGGATGACAGATTTGGAAGACGAAAACCTGTTTGCCTTCCCCACATAATGTGGGAACAGGGAGAAGACGTTCGTGTAAATTTCACTTCTGTGTGAAAATCTCTAATCACCTTCAGGTTATTTTAAAGCACCGAAAGATATGATTATCCGCTGTCCAATCAAACCATTTCGTCTTTAAGAGGCATCAGTTTATCTAGAACGGGGTACCCTATGCATCTTCTTCGAACACCTGACTTTATTTTTTCCATAAGAAATATATTATCAAGTATTTTAGGTGTATTTTGAATTCTAATAGAACAATAGTATTCTCAGAATAATCGATTTGAGGCTATTCAACGACTTTTAAGAAGCAGACGATTCTCGTCTATCTGTAGTTTGCAAATCCATAGCAAAACGAGACAAGTATTTGATCCAAGCTTATGCTCAGAATCTAGCCGAGTTCATTTGATTACAAATTTTACGATTGGGGAACGATGTAGACTGGGTAATGTGATATTTTTTCAATAAGTTGTCGTATTTTGATCCTTACTATAAAACATTCTTGTATATTAATTTGAAAAGGATAAGTTGTACGAACAATTCTTACATAAGCAATACTACTCATTTTCCTTTTTCTATGGTAGAAAGTTACAAACGTGCGGATCACTTGAAGAACGACAGAAGCTTGCAACATATTTTGGAGGAAACAGGATGCAGTCAATGGTTAGGAGAAGGGAGTGGAGAATAATTTTGGGCTGGCACTACCATATTTAAATCTCTATTAGCACACACCAACACCGGAAGAGCCCGCAAATGTTTCATATATTTTTTTTTACTTTACTTTGGTATTTTTTTCCTGTTGATACTCATAGTAAACTTAAAAAAAAAACATTTTAACCGCTTAGTTTGGCCATGCAGAAAACATACTACGTAATTTTTAATATTAACGTTTGTTCTTATGGTGTGTGTAACGTCTTACAAATTTAGTGCTGCACTTTCATTAGCATTTACAATGCCGTCTGAATAACTACAAATTAAATTCAGTACAGTTCCTACTTCAATAATAATGGTGTATAATATTTATAACAAACACTAATTATAAAGAATTAAAGCTTTTGGTTTTTCTTTGTTTACACATTTTAAAACTTGAATCGATTTCTTGAAACTAAATATTTATATACAGCTTCGTTTTAATGGTACCAGAATATGCAGTTTATCCATTATAGATAAATTAAGTATGTTGTGTTCGCGTAATGAGTATACATGGGGTACCCTCTGTTTACTTGACAATGGACAGACTTCCAATAGAACTTAATGATGTGTTTACATCGATTTTGACTCTATCAAACCAGTGCACGTGTTGCAGAGGGCTTAGCCGCGGGACGTAGCGGTAGAAGTCTCCGATATCACATACTTACATCGACTTTGACTCCATCGAGCCTGTGAGCGTGTTGCGGGGGCCTTAGGCGCGGCATGTAGCGGTAGAACTCCTCGTTATCTCTGTACCACTTGACGGAGTACAGCCGCCCACCCTCCAAGTCGTAGTCGCAAGTCATCGTGACCGACTCCCCGCGCTGCTTCAGACTCGGCACTGATATGCCCACGACCCGCAAGCAAATTGAAACTGTAATAGAAAACTTTCTTGAGTGTGCGTGCTTATACGAGTTAATGAGGTTCCTGAGAAGTTATCATACTTACATTATTGCGTAAATAGGGTACGGATAAATAATAAATAAAAAACGGTACTCAACTGTGTATACTACTAATACTAACGAAGAGCACAAAAGAAATCTTTAAATAAAAAAAAGTTGTCAAAGATCAACAATTTTATTTTTTAATTTTTGGTGGGATCCTTTTTGGAACTGAAATTTATTACACGGATTTAATCAATTTCTTTTTTTCCATAAAAGTATTATTTAATTTTTATATTGTTATTGAAGGTTGATTTCATATTAAAAAGAGTATGTTATGCATACAATCACTCACGTTTGTAAGTGATTCGTTGGAAATATAATTGCTTGAGGATAATATATTAATTTTTATCGTTTATTAAAATAATGATAACTGACGCTAAAAACGTATTTAATTCAATTAAGAACATTTAAAATGTGACGTTCAAAATTTTCATCAACTTATTTATTTACAAAAATGAACAACAGTTTTTACACTTTATTTTTAAGCTTATTAAAAATAAAGTGTAAACTCAATTGAAACTTCTACAAAGGCCTAATTGAATGAAGTATGTTCTAATTTGGGACATCTCAGCAAGCTTTTTGTGTTACAAACTAACAGCGGGTGAACGTACAACATTTTCGAGTTCATTGCTTTGATACGGTTCGAGTTTATAAAATGAACATTCAAATAGAAAATATTATTGTCGTAAATGTATATGTCTTTATATTTTTTTCCTTCTGAAATCGTCAAAACAGAAAGCCATCGTATGAATAGCGTGTGTCTTTTTCCGAATACTTTTAACGTAAAAGTTGAAATGCATGAAATACTCATTTAAAACTTTTATGTACGTGCACCCGAGCTATAATATTCCAAACTTTATCAAAACATTTCTAATGTTGTTGTTTAATTTTTTATGATTAACTATACTTGATGAACGAAAATAAAGTCCCGTGAGTCTACGGAGCGCAAATTTAGATATTTATAGGTAATAGATATATTACTGCGTAAAACATTAAGAACTCAGTGAAGGGTAAAATAACTTTTTGCTCGTTAAAGAATAAACATCGTTATGATTAAGGCCTCCTACGCACTGGGTAGCCAGCCGCTTACCGCGGTTGCAACTGAGGCTGACCGCGATCCACTCAGTACGTATAACAACCATGCGGCTAGCCGCAGTGTACTAGCCATAGCTCTCAGAGCAACAGCGTCATTCCGACGACATCCGCGTCTCCGTAGAGCGAATGAAACCTGTTTTTTATACATATTTTTGACAGGGACTGACCGCGTATGGGCTGTAGCAGTACGTCTACGCTAATTTTGCTTATGTAATTTTCAATAATATATAAATTTCCCTTAAAATTATTAAGCATTGCTTTTTTATAAGAGAAGGGGGCAAACAAGCAAAAAATATTAAAATACAATAATGTTATATATAAGAAGTTAATAATAATATAATATATATATTAAGTTCGCAAAAATTTAAATAAGTCGATAAATGTAATCTTATTAACATAAACTAGCTCTACTATTTATTAAAATCGAAATTCAAAAGAACTAACCAATAAAGTGTTATGTCCATTTAATATAGTATATTTATTACTCACATATATTTATACAGTCTAAGGACTTTGTATTAAGATATAAATAAAAAAGTATAAAATCAGTCAACTGTCGTAATTAGTGTGGAATAACTAATAAATGATTTAATATAGTGATGAGAAGTGGGACAACCCTTGCCTAATATAAATTATTTACGATATGGGTTGCATTGTGATTGCTTCATAGCACACAAATTCCCCTTATTTATAAAATGTTTTAATTGCTTCAAGATTTTTTTGTGTAATAGCATTGTTAAATATAAATAAAAATATATAAAGTGTTTAACTCTAACAGGATGTACAGATATATGAATTGTCTTCTGAATTTCTCTTCTTCTGGTATTGCGATATTAATATTTTCAATTAATAATATTAACCTTCACCATATAATGACAGAATCAATTTTAAAGCATTTTTAACCATATTTTCCGCTTCTAATAAATTCATGAAATAATTGATAACTTACCTTTAGCTAATGTAACAATAACAAAACTGACTAACATAACACTTTTCATTTTTGCAATAAATTTATTATTATATCCGAATAGAACAAATATGCACAAACATTCCATAAAATGTAAAATTCCTTTATATTTATTGTAACGTTATTTAAAGTTTTAAGGTGTACATTAAAATGCATGTGCAAAGTACACTACATTGTCGAAAAGTCCGCCGAAAACAACTTAAGTCGTGTTGTTAGAGCGCTACGAACGAGCGTAGCGTACCGCGCGTCTCCTACAACTGTTGCTACGACCGCGATAGTGCTACGGACCGGAGCCGCTACGCTATTCGATTTCTTTTGTGCCTGCCCAGATTTTTGCTCATTAGACTATTAAATAACTGCACTTTAAAGAGAAGGGTATTATTCATTGTTTAAAATTTAATGGAGCTTCTTAAACTGGTTAACAGGTTGAACATAAGTTATATTGAAATAAAAGTTAAACTTTCACTTGCATAAAAAATTGCTGTATGGAAATATTAACTTATGTTTTAAGATATTAAAAATTTGTGGTAGGGTTATAATAAGAGTTTTGTTACTGATTATAAAAAAATATTTTATTACAGTATAGTAATACGATTAAACCCTAAAATAATTTAGTCTTCAAAACTTGACACAACGTGTTTTTATTTAATATTCCTGCCAACAGCAATTGGAATATTTAAAATCGTTTGTTTTAAAGCAAATTCCAGGATCTAATCAACGCGTAAGCATTAAGATAAAAACGTTAACGTGAAAACATTTGCAGCATTAGTCGGATTTATTTGGGGTGGCATTAGTATCGCTGCTGTATCAAAGCACTGACCGCGGATTAGTGACGGATTTATTAAATAGGTAATTCGCTAATGGGATACGGGTTTCGTATACCACTTGTGCCGACACGTATTATTTATTTTACCATAGCTAGTAAAATTAATGTGTATCTTTATTGAATACAAAACAATAACTAGTGGAGATGAAAGATCTACAATATAGCAGCAAAAGAATGTATACAATGTCCTGATAAAGACAGTACAATAGAAAGATTTTCTTATTTTTCTTAACATATAAAACGCTCTGATTTTATTAATTAATAAGCGGCACCAACAGTTGTTATATTCCATAAAGGTTGCTTTGCTTGCATTGCAAACATAAGCCTTTGTATCTTAATAATAAACTTCATGAATAAATATAAGAAAAATAAATGAAATAAAGTTATTGGAAACTGTTCCAACTTTAAATAAGCATTTTGCTGACGCATGTTGAGCATTTTATTCACTCAAACCTTTTCAAGATTTCCTCAGCAAAGTATCGTCTAATGCAGCTAAAGAAGTTTACACAAAATTTTCCGGAATCCGATGACAGCGCCATTCAACTTTGAATCTAAACTATCCCAGGACTACTCAAATAAATAATAAAATTTCATATTCTCATATATCATATTTTCATATCAACATCGAGGCTTCCCAAGATAAGCCGAAAGATAAGACAAGCAAACTAGGAACCTATTTCGAACCGCAGACCGTTAATTATAATCGTAAATCAAGTTTTCGTATATTTTCAAAACTCGACCCCAAAACGTGGCGAAGTTAAATTTTTGGTTTGTTGCTTTTCTTTTAGTGTCGATAGCTATGGATATACACTTCAAGCTTTCGCTTGAATTTATTGGCAGCGGGAATTTTCTTTGAACTCCGTGGTAACGACTTATTAAGAGTATCTTTTTGCATAATTTGTGTCGATTTTATCAGGAGTGAAGGGAAATAATTTTGAATATTAATAGAACGTATTTGTAAGGTTGTTAGGGAAGTAATAAGTTAATTAATTATCAGTTCACAAATAATAAAAATGTTGGGCATAAATTAACCCTTGATTTGGAGTTTATTCTGAAAATGAATCTGAATGTGGTAATAATTTGGTTTGCAAATGTCGAGCCTCATTTTCATGACCGGAATATAGAGATGAACTTTTTAGATTTAACGCGTAAATTCCGAAAGTACATTTACATTAACGCAAACCATTTGCGTCCAACTATTTTGTAATAAACCCTAATTTGATTTTTCATTCGTTTATTTGCAAAACAATTAAAATGATTTTAGTGGTTTAAGTTAAATGTTGCTTTTTATATAAACGACGATTTGTTACATTAACTAAACAACTTACAGTCGTGATTAGGTTCCAAATTTAATTTTTAATTTATTCCATTTTACACAGCTATCATCTTAGCTATTGGACTTAAATTTATGGATACTACGTTAGGTTATAAAAAAAATAATGAGCCATTTAAGCAAAATTGAAATTGTATGATTCATAAATCTTAGACCTTTATGTATTTAAGTATAAATGAGCTGTTACTTTTTTTATAAGTTTATCGATCATAATTTTTTTTAGTTTAATGTTGTAAATATTTTCCGAACGCCAATGCTAGCTTATTTAATTACGTTTATCCTGTACTTTATTACGACCAGAATGATGGTTAATTAAATTTTATATTATCTAGACATTGAGTCCAATAATACTGGTTCTTTTTTCGATTAAATTAAATCTTAGTCGTACCAGATTAAATAATTTTACGATGCGTATTTTTTTTGTTTATAAATTTATTTCACATACTTATAAATTGATTCAGAAAAAGTATTCCTTTACGGATAAACTATAATTTATTAAGTACTAATACCTCAATGGCTTTAAGTTTTACTTACGATTTGACTATCAGGGTTCGATTACCAGGTATCTTGTATAAGAGTCCTTTTCAGATCACTATGTGCAAAAACTCTTATATCACTTAGAACCTGATAAACTTGATAAAAAAACAGTCCAAACCTTAATTGGGTACAAAGGCGTAAGAGTTAGACATCTTTATGAATCGCTAAAATCTACGACAAAATAAAGGTTTCCCCAGTTATTTACGCAACAATCATAATCATCTAGGAAACGCAAATGGCGTTGTTCGAATTACAGTTTGCCGTCGCCAAAGATTCTACAATCCTAGCGGATGTTAAAAACCAAATAAATGAGAAATATAACAAGACTCATTATCATATATTTATACAAAATAGTATGAAAATATTTGTGCACATTTTTGATGTAATAATATGTCTCGATACGCAATGCCAAAGAGGTGAATATTGGTAGCATATGGACAAAGAGTTTGAATATCGATTTATCATTAAGCAAAAAATATTGAGTTATACGTACGTTCTGTAGGTTTGTGTACAATATTAACAAACATTTTTAAATAAATATTAAATAATCAGTCACGCCCTAATGAGATTTGTTTTCTATATTTATACGTCTACAATTGATTGATTGAATTAAAAAAATATAGATCATATTTAAAAAGTATTGGCAGCCCTGAAAATGGATTGTTTCGAATCGTGACCGGTTTTCTATAATAACAATTAAATTGTTGGTCGTAAAAGAGTGAGACGGTGACAGGTCTCGTATTATTAGTTGCTGATTACATTATATTTTTACTCGTTCGTTTCGTTCATCGAAGGCCAGATTTACGTAAACAGGTATTTTGCGGTGTCATGTTGAAAATTGCATTGCTGTTGTCACAGTGGCTGCTCTTGTGATATATATAGTTTAAATTACGTTTACGCTTTGTAATAGGATATGTTTGATGATTTCACAGATGCTTTGTCAGCGAATATATAGCTCGTAAAATGTTGTTTAATAAAAGTTTCTATAAACGAAATCAATATTGGGCTAGAAATCCTCTGTTCTTGTTTGTGCTTTATCTACTTTTCTAAAATTATCTGTTATTATTTTTATTTTCGGATATTTATGAGCTCCAGTATTTCTAACATTTGTCTTTTAACAATAATCTATAAATGAACCGGAAGAAACCCGCATTTCTCTCTTTGTGCGTGATGATTTAAGTTTAATCATAAATGCATAAATCATCACTATCACATAAAATAATTGATGGTAACATTTTATATGTATACAACTTAAACATTTTACTCCGGGCAAAATCCGACCAAAACTATATCGGTGTACTTGTTTTAGCAATATTTCGATGTATTCAGTAATTGTATTAATTAAGAACGGAATTGTAACTCAATTCTGCCGCTAACTATACTCCAGGCCCACGGCAACAACATCGATTAGTCTCCAAGGCAATTAGGAAAATCAATGTTGCTCTATAACGAACCATGTACTTGTATAGTTAATGGTTTGATTAAATTATAGCATATAGAAATTTTACGCTATAGTCAATAGTCAATAGTCAATTGTTTATTGCATTCCATAGTAATACATGGGTAGTATATAATTAGGTAAGTTCAATATGGACCCTGTCGGGCACAGCAATATTAGGAGAGGAGAAGGCGGCTTATTAACTTAAGATTAAAATTGACAATATTAAAACTAAATATATACATGTATACACATTTATATCTACGCTGTTGATATCTTTTATGATTAAGAGGGCGTACTGCGAAACACAAGTTCGTGGGTTCGAATCCGACATGCGACTATTACCCACCTCAAGCTCCAGGCCAATTAAAAAATAGTTATTAAAGATTTATAAAAACTGGGAACATTTTTATGAAAGTAATATTTTTTACGTTTAATTTAAAACTTTTAGGAAGTAGAAGTATGAAATACTCTTGTAGTGCTTTGCATTACACCAAAAAAATGATGTGTCGGAGAATGTTTCCCCTTATCATCCGCTCCTCTTTCCCTAACCTCTGTCTTATGTTAAGGGCGTTGTTGAGAATGTCCTTGGGTAGCCGTTCGGTAAGCCGCTTGTTTTCCATCTAACGACATAAAGAATGGAGTCCTTCAGTCTATAAAATCTTTTTTATATATCTATTACTCTTTCTAGATCAGACGGAAACTACAAAACTAGATCCAAATATTAGCAGATATATTTTATAAACTACTAACCAAATATAAACTTCTGCTATAAGGCGAAGGTTTCAGTTCAACGAGTTCTATCGTATTGGTTACTCAGAATACAGACATTATTAAGGGTCTATACACCTGTGTCCCTTTGAGCTTTTAGCTACTAAACACATCTACATTACCGCTAACTTTAATATTTAATAATATTTTATATTTTACCCAAGTTTTACATATTTAATTTAGCGGCTAAAACATAAAACCGATACCGACTTTTCATTTTTGTATGAAGAATAAATGACCAATCAGGAGTATAAATTGCTAAACTTAAAACACGTATTCTGTATTGTTGTGTACCTGGCCGACTTCTGTAGCTGGTCTATTC
>JWHW01028615.1:32988-103782 GCA_000931545.1 Papilio glaucus | reverse complement strand
TGTACCTGGCCGACTTCTGTAGCTGGCTTATTCGTTCATGAGCTGGTGGTCGTTTGATCATTGCTCAGGAAGTTTTAGAAGGCAAATTTACTAAAATCACAAGTACACTTTTATAAATATTTGGATACTTAGGTACATTATTTGTTTTCATAAATGAATGGTATATTATAATTTTAATTTTTAAATAAATAATAACATAAAAGCCTACAATATACATAATTAAAGAGAAAATTATGTGTTCAGGAAACGATTAAGATCTTGACCACATCTTGAAAAAGAAGTCTATTTAGGAAGCATTTACATGCTTCAAATAATTGTTCCTTCAGATGCTTGTTCTTTTATTGTCATATTTACGACAATGTAAAACAAGACCTTAATTTACTTTCCTTTCTTTGTTGACATGTTGAAAAATACGTTGGTAATAATGAAATGTGAATTTCGTTCTTATAGGGTATTTTATTTAAAAAAAAAAACACTGATGAATTTCACAATGGTGCCAGTTTCATCATTTTTATATTCATATGAAATGTAAGTCGATTTTATTGACGGACATTGTTATTCGTATCGTAACGAATGTACAAATATTGAAGATAGACCCAAAATATTTTGTTTTACACTATATTTAATTGAAATAAAGTTAAAAAATAGTTACGAGGGAAACTGGTTTTTGCGTGTGTTACCGAGCAAAATACAAATTTATAATCTCTGCGTGCCCGACTTAATCATGACAACCTTAGCCTACATCGCACTATAATTTGAAAAAAAAAGTTCAAAGGTTAAAGTAGTTATCTACTTTTCTGAAAACAGATTATTCAGAAAAGTAGATAACTACTTAAAGATGTAGAGATTGCAATATGTGATTCTGAAGCTGAGATGAAGTAACGTAGCAGTTTAATAAAGTTTGCAGAAGAATGAGAATAAAAGCACTGCGCGTCAAAATATTATCTTTATCTTATAAAATTATGGTTTTTAATTTAAATAAAAGATGAAAACGTAAGTGCCAAGAAGACTTGATATTTTACTTTAAACCAAGTGCATCTACAATGAAGCTATTATGGAAATTACTATAGACGCGTTTTGATATTTTTCTCACTTTTGTATTGTTGTTGCATATAAGATTTCAAGGAAAATATAATTTTAAAAGAGATTTTAAACATGAAATATCTCATCAATTTTATCATGAACTCTTAATATCGGAGACATTTAGAATTTGCAAATTTGACTGATTTTTTTATGGAAGAAGGTGGCAAAAGAGCAAGCGGATCACTTAATGTTACGTAAGCGCTACCCATAGACATCCGCAACAAGCAAATGTGTTGCACATGCGTTGCCTACCTTTAATGGACAGAGGAGGGCATAGGTAGGAATAATGATATTTCCTTTTAACGTCCCCGTCCAATCCTCTTCCCGTTCCCATTGTATCCTTGATGAGGAAAGGCTGGGAAGGGGAAGAGGACTGTAATTAGGCCTCCGGCACCTCACTCATCAGACGAAACGCAGAGTACTTCTACTTCACGCCTGTTTTTTGTGAGGTCGTGGTGTTTCACCGGTCGAGCCGGCCCATTCGTGCAACAGATGTTGTTGTTGCGGGCTCTACCACTGTTGACCTGAGTACGTTTGGAGGCTATGTTGTTAGTTGGTAGTATAGTCTTGTGAATAGATGTTTTAGTAAGATATCAATTTAATTTTTTATAATTTTGTTGTATTAATGTTTGGATTATATACTTCATACTTTATATTTTTCAAAAATACAAGATACGATGTTAACAAAAATGTTGTCAACAATGAAAATTGCCTTCATTTTCAGTTTATTTTTAATTGAACGCAATTTTAAAAGCGCAAGATTTTTTTACTTAGAAAAAGTAAGTAATGGGCGTATGTCCACTTTCAATAAGGCGAGTCGCCTTATTGTGCTCCCGACAAAGAAACTTCGATAAAGGTGCACTAGCCTTTGACATGTCGTTATCGTGACTAAAAGGTGTTACTTCTACTCGAGTTGCTTCGCTAGTTTTCTTTAAGAAATAAATACTACGAGAAATCTCGTAGTTTATTCGTACTATGTATTTACATTTATCAGCATTCAAAGCCAATATATAATTCGTTTTATTATATATATTAAGATGCCGTCATTTCATGTTTCGTTAAGTTAGAATACGTGCCCACTACGACATGTTCTCTAAGGCCAAATAAAGGATTAATTCAAAACCGTACTATTTAACTCAGTAACCACAGTAGTACATCGCCACAAAGCTTAAACAAAAAATTATGTAGCTAGAATAAACAAAATTACCTTTTTAGTGCAAATGTACTACATATAAGATATTGTATTTGAACATAACACAGCAGACAGGCATGACGTAGAAGTATTTCTACGTTTCGTCTGATGAGTGAGGTGCCTGAGGCTTCTGGTCTTGATTTGACGGAAGTAAAGATGACAACATAAAGGAAATATGTTTTTTTCCTGTGTTTCCCCTCCTCTGTTAATTAAAGGTATGTAGCTCAATAGCTTGTTGCAGATGCCTATGGGTAGCGGTTAATTAACATGAGGTGAAACGCTTGTTAATATTTCACCTTATTATAAGAAATGTATGCATATATTTAGTAATATACGCATACATTTCTTTTGTAGCAGAAGGTATATACTAAGGTATATACGAATATAACAATTTGAAATGTCTATGTAACAAAGAAATTAGATTTTCCAATATCCGCAGAGTTCGAAGCGTACGTATAATTAAAAATAATTTATTGTCTCGAGAAATTGAGGGCAATCACCCGTAATGCTTTTCTGAGAACAGATATAAAAAGCTGACTTGATACCATTATTAGAAAATGACATAAATTAAAAGTTTTTCTCGAGCGGGCGACTAATTTAAAAAATGTGTCTTATGATCTCTGATGTTTTAGATCTTGTCAATATCATGATAATGTAACAATGGATCTGGCAAGAAGTATAGCAGAACGGTTGGCTGATGGGGTTAAAAGATTCTGGATCGGCGGCCACGTGCAGGTCGATGCAGCGCTCTTAGGAGAAGGATTGATAATCTGTTCACCCCTTTCTCATAATTCCTTTCCACTCCCCACCATTTTCTTACAAAATAAGCTGTTAATAAATGACGTGAACTTCTTTCGCTGCGTTAGACGTTATTTGGTAGGGGACAATCGTATAGATTCGGGTGAATAACATAAGCAACACGCGTCAGCAACATGCTAATTTGAATTTGGAACAGTTTCGCGGAACTTTTTTCATTTATTTTTCTTGTATTCAATTTTGAACTTTATTGCTAAGATACAAGAGTTTATTTTTGTTTATAACTTATTTCTGAACTATTGTCGCTCGAACCTGTTTTGAGTTTTCACTACTGTGGGCAGTCCTAATGACTGCTTGAGTTTTTATTCTTAACTCTTCCAATCGTAGCGGATGTTGTTGCGCGGTGACTAGACCACGACCCACAGTAAAATAATAAAAAAAGCTTTAACATTTTTGAAAACAAACTATTCGCAAGTTGAGTCGTGGAGAGTGAAAAGGAATCTAAACGGCTAAGTAGTTTCCAAACCCATAATTGAGGTTAAAATCCCTGACAACTTGTATTGACTTCGGGAGTTATGAGGCTCGGTTAAAATTTTATAGCGATCTATATCACTGTCTATGCCAATTTGATTAAGAAACATGAAACGTTATTAATTTTTGAGCCGAATAGAAAAACGCTTAAGTAGATCGTAAAAAAAATATGAATATAATTGAATTATTTTCAAGGAATTCATTTCACTGCATTAAATTTCAATTAAATAAGCAATTCCGAGAAGAGAGAACCCGCGAGAATAAAGAAATTATGTTAAAGACCGTCCAGTTGGAAAGAAAAAAGCATTTTGAAAGGAAAAGCTATCACTGAGAAACGTTAAATAGACTCTTTATTCGCCTTGTACAGCTTCGCTCGCCCAGGGCAAACTTGTATGAGAAAGAATTCTCTTAGTTTCGATAATGGACTTCAAACGTATTCGGTATTCTTGGCGTTGACATATCGAGCGACGTACGGTTCCGTGGTCACTTGGAAGACATGGCCAAGTTGGCCTCTAAAAAGCTTGTTGTGCTCACTAGAGTGAAGCAGTATATCTTACCGGCCCACCGTCTGCAGCTGTATAAGGCGTAAGTTCGGTCGCACATGGAATACTGCTCGCAACTCTGGGCTTGAGCTCCCCAATACCAGCTTCTTTCATTAGACCACATACAATGGAGTAATGTCAACAACCGAGCTCTTACTAATCGGCTTGATCCTCTGGCATTGTAAAGAGACGTAGCGTCTCGTTGTATTTTTAGCTTTTGTACCGGGGATGTATTCCGAAGAACTGATTGGAATGAAATTCCTACCGCTGAGTTTCGTCATCGCTCAACAGGACTGAGCTCGAACTAATATCCACACCGTCTTGATGGTTGGCATTCCACTACCGTATCTCGCAAAGCCGCAATTTCCTGCCTCGCACAGCCGCGTTGTGGAATGATCTCTCCCCAGCGGTATTTCCAATACCACTTAGAGTCTTTCAAAAAGCGAGTGTACTCCTTTCTTAGAGGCCGGCAACGCATCTGCAGTTATTTTGGTATAAAATTCATTAAGGACTGATTTCATATTTATTGTTCACTTTAGGATTATAGTCGTTAGGAAAAGGAAATTGACTAAAGAATGTTTACATCGATAGCATTTGTAGAAGCACGTATCAATTTACATGTTAATAAAGCATTGTAATAAGATACGTGACCAAAATTTATCAGCATATGTATAATTAATTTTACTCCGTCCATAGTAAGTGTATACTGTTTAGATGGTTTAATTATTTCTATTTAGATGTGATATACGTAGTTTATATTGAGTTTAGTAGTTTGAAACATATTATATTAATTTGAAATTATGTCTTGGAGGGTGGAATGTAAAAGCATTATTGTGAAATCGTATTGTCAAGGGTTGGTGTGGGATACCTTTTATCATCGTTTTTAGACTGAAATCTTAGAGATGGACCAAATATTAAACAGCTGGTAATTATCAATTTCTGTTAAGGGATATCGTTATTAAAAATAAGGAGAAGAAAACAGCAAACAATTATCTGTTAATATTATACAATCAACAGTTATTACATTAAGTATAGTTTGTACGCAACAAGTAATGATTTCAATTTGAATATTTTATAATAAACAATTTCAAAAGCTAGACCTTTAAAGCTTAATAGCGACCCGTCAAAGACTAGTTAACCCTTAATCAAACTTTCTTTGTCGTAAGTACAAAGAGTCGAGTTTAACGTAAACTTGAAGCTGCTATTACTCACTTACTTTGAAAAACAAATTTAGACAATCAAAGTCATCGACTTAGTATACTGTTGTCAAAGTCTGGCTGAACTAAATTATTGTTCATTATATATAATTTCATTCCACTTCTCTCTGCTTGTATCATCATAATCCCTCCATAGTTTCCGTTGCTATGAAGCTACTTTCATCAAGTTTTAAAAGGAAATAACAGTGAATGAGAAAATTATATGCAAATTGGAAAATGTTATGCAATAGTGAGGTCTTACTGATGTCCAAATAAAGAACACTAAAAATGGAGTTATCGGCCAAATGAGTAACATAAGAGAAGAACATTCAAAGTACCCACAACTGATCACATTATGTGCCCGACCTGTGAAAGTGTTTGTTTGAGGATAGAGAGGGATAGTAGTGGGAAGAAGATACCAATATTTGTATTTTTTGATTTTAAAAATAGCACTATTTCCATTCAAATTAGTCTAAATGTAAGTAACGGCTACTTAAATTTTACTTTGTGAGTAGCTGCATTGTATTCACGACAAAGAACGTCTGATAAAGGATCGGTCTTTGATATTATTCCATTGAGAATTCAAAGTTTTGCTTTTACATTTAGTTTGACACATTTTAAGTAAATATTTATTTAAAAATGTTATTTTAGGTTAATAAATTTCATATTTTTTTTTTTGAAAATATTTTAGTGCGATACTGAACTGCGGCAACATCCACAGAATATGTGAGTAGTTAATAAAAGTTCTAAAGTAAAGAAAGAAAAGTCTAAGGTAAATAGTAAGTAACGAAAGAAAAGACAAAATTAAATAATATGAAAATTGTTCCCGTTAATTGTTCTAGTTAAATTAAAGCTTGGATGGATGGATGGATGGTTACCATACTAGAAACACATACAAAGTCACAATGCGTCGACGGTCTTTCGTTCGTTATACGTCCGTGCTCAAAAAAGTCGTGTGCAAACCCGTGTCGAGCAGGAAAAAAATAACGCTAAGCGAGCCACGTGTACTGCGGGGCACTGATAGTTCTACTAAACACTAAAAATGCTTGTATTTGGCACCAACCGATCTTCTGAGCCTACCATACTCTGCCCCATTATAAAGTGACTGGAAATGGAACATCACAATGATTCTTTTAACTGACAGTGTGCCGATCGTTTAGAATTTGCCTAGCCCAATTATAAAGTGCCTACTCTTACAGTCAGTAGGTCAGTGACATGTATACGTCAATACATTAAAAAACCGCGGTGTTTAATAACTGTACCGGCTAGTGTGAAAGTTTGATCAACGATGCTTGCGCTACTGAAATTGTTATTTGCAATTTTAAATGCCGATTCAGCGGCTCATGTCTGCGTAATAAAGATTATTATTACGCGGGAATTTCGCTTGACTGTATTTCGTTTGCGCGCTGGACTGCGGTCATATTTGTTAAATTTGGGATTAAATATGGAAGCATGTTGGACAGCTGTATATAATATTCAAGGTAAGCAGATAGTGTATTTTATTGATAGTGATTTATTGCTGCAATGCAGTGATAGTCACAGTACAAACTAGTCCCCCTGTACAATTTTTTTTCGAATTTGTTCACAGTAAGAAATGGGAAGCTGAAAATTAGCACGGCTTCCAGTGTCAAACGGGTAGCAGCATCAGCGGAGCCCCTTCCCTGTACTTTACAATCTTTATGTTCAGTTTTTTTCTCTCTCTTCTATGCATGAAACTTTCTGTTTGGGTAATTTTTTTTTTATTATTTATCATCATCCTAAAATCAGTCTTTAAAAGTCCGCAGACATTATTTTCCCTAAAAATTTGCAATTTATTAATACGTGCTCTTCTTTATCAATTCAACCCCGACACTTATCGAATCTCAATGACATCAGTTTAATACAATGCCTATTCCGCAATAACGCTCTCTTCCATATGACAAATTGGAAACTAACAAAACAATGCCTTCTTAGATACATTGTTCGTGTTCATTTAAAAAACCATAATTTGTCTATTTTCTTCTTGTTATCATTTTTTGATCTAACATATTACATAGGTACATGTACAAATTTCCTCATTGTATATTTACACTTTTTGAAGTTTATACACAATTATTGTCTTCTTCTTTCTTTCCTTTTATATTAAACTGATTATTGGCTACATTAGACACAGACATAGGATACAAAAGATCCAGTCAGAGTGTGGTAATAATTTTTGATAAATAACTAGACTTGGAGTATGACCATTTTAAAATAATATACACATTGTAAAAACATGAAAAAATCTTAATTCCGAGTTAAAATGTAAAATTTTCATAAAAATAAGTCTTTCAAAATCTATTTACTTAATCTCGGAGAGCAAATATAAAGAACAAGAAAAAAGTATTATGAAAAAGGTAAGCATTTACAGCTGGATGCAGTTCTTAAATCAAAATTTAAGCCATTGTTAGACGTATTCGGTCCATGTAACAAACTGACAACTTTCTATTATGAAAAACATTTTCTTCCGAGTCAGTTTTATATTTTAAGACTAGCTGTTCTGTTCTTAACATGAAAAAAAAAAATAGAATGCAACACGGCAAAAAGTATTCCAGTTCTTAAGACAGTCTTACTACAGTTAGGTGGCTGCAACAAGACACAATAAGTCGTCTGAATCCATTATTTAACAAATCGAAAATTTCGTGAATTTTTCCTTATGATTATGTCGTGGGCAGTTTTAACAAAAGTGTGAATAATCTAATATTTGTGCATACACTATCTTTCGACCGTGCTGTGATCGAAATTGCCGATTAGCTGGGATTCTGACTCAGTACTAGTTTTATAATTTGACAGTAGTATATAAATCAGTATCTTGCGTTAATATATGTGTTTTTACAAAAAACCAGCTATATTCAGTCTGTGTAGTCTTCCCCTTTATATTTACTGCAAAGAAATTTTGATAAAGGATTTCCAAGCCTTTTAAAGGTCGGTATCGAGAATTGAAAGTCTTGCTTCAGCTCAATTTAGTATTTTAGTTGAAAAAAATAAAATATTCAAATTTTCCTGAGTTAACTTTTTATTTTTTACACACAGTATGAAGAGTCAATGAGCATTTGTTACAATGATTACCATTTTAAATCTAATGTCAACATCAATTGCTTTATCATATATCATTTTCCCGCTTTTCTGCATGTGGTGCAGTACGACCGTAGTCTATACTGTAATAGGTTTTGGCTCCTAGTCCATGTATATGAAATATTAGCAGATTATCGAAATAATTTACTAATATTTGAGAATGGTTAACGACAATAGTCGAATGGCAGATCCGAACCCACGGCCATGTTATGTATGTTTCTCAGACCGTACCCTTAACCATTAGGCTGTTGGCGTTTGTCATCATACAGTACATTCACGTAATCACGTAATTTTTTTAATATTTTTGGTGGTTTACTGGTATTTCATAATTTTGTTACATGACGCTTATTTCAGTATACTAACTATTTTTTTCTGAAACGGTTTTACAGAACAAAAAACGACGACCTAAGCTCTATAGTCTGGTTAAATGGCGATTTTATATTTTGTGAACTTAATGGAAGCTTAATAACTCATTCTTTGATTAAACAGCTCCTTAACAATTCAGATAATTTAGAAAATAAAATTTTCTGTTATATTCTTAAATAAGACTAACCTGAGAAGTTTTAAAAGCCTCTTTAGTATAATTAATACCAGATGAATAAACTCGAAAGCGACCTACAGATCAATTTCTTTACTGTAGCGATAAAGAAGCCGGCTTTATGGGTAGGATGGACATTGAGGCGGATGATAAACATTTTCTGTTTATATTATTCTGGGTATATTTCTATTATATGCTATATTTCGTTGATAAGGCAATTTAAATTCAATGTTTGTGAATTAGAGTTTATATATACGTATATTTATTAATGGTGCAGTAGTAATTGTTTTACAGATTTACTTCGATTGTATCATGACAAGTTAATTATATAAATTTTATTTTAACATGTTAAGTTATCGGATGGTTACACGATTTTTTAGTTACTGATCAATTTGGCCCCCTTTTTAGAACTTATACATATATAATTTCTGTTATTTTCTATTGGAAAAAAAATCGAGGTTGTTGTAATCAAGTACAGATTTATTGTTATAAAAAAAAACTTTTAAACAAAAACAAAACCGACTTCAAAAAACTATAATCAAAAACAACAAATGCACTTAAAAGTATAAAATAATTTTATGCAATTAAACATAAGATTTAATTCTTAATCATATTTATTTTTAAAGTCGGTGTCAGCGTCAGCTAAGGAAATACTAATATACGAGGATGCCTTAAGAAAACATTTTACAAATGAAATTTATGCTATACTAGTGACCCGCCCCGGCTTCGCCTGGGTACCACTAAATATGTTGATCCGATCGCTACCAAACACAGCTTGTATTATTAAGAATAACTCAAAAACTACCGGTCGGATCTTAGCTAAAAAAATGGGACCAGTCGACAAGCATTAGCTCTCGAACAAAAAAAGAATCATCGAAATCGGTTCACCAGGAGCGGAGTTCTGAGGTAGCAAACATAAAAAAAACAGACAGACGAATTGATAACCTTCTTTTGAAGTCGGTTAAAAAGTTCTGGTTAACAAAATGTCAAAAGTACAAATAACAAGTGTATAATAACAATAAGTTAATAACAACGCTAGTACAGTACAAATAAATAACTGTAATATATTTTAAAAAAAGTCGAAAGAAAAAAAACTACGTAATTCTAAAAACTCTAATGTCTATTACCCGTGTGTTATAATGTTATTGCTTTAATAAACATTTTTTAAGCCCTTGAGGAAAAAAATCTTGATTTAAATAACAATATGCAAGCCAACGCTGAAGTAGCGATCTAAATTTTGTTGCAAGCGCAAAGAAGCAGTGCCGCTGGAAGCGACCATTATTTACTTACTATCTCAGAAAGTAAATTATGAGGAAAATCGATTGAAATGCAACCAATGAGGGAGCTCCTTCACATATTGGACTAAGAGCTACTGTACCATCCTACTTACTATTGAGTATATATGAGTATTAAGTAGTCTAATTATTTATTTATTTATTACTATCTGGCTCGGAAAACTTCATTCGCCCTTGTAATTAATTAACGTAACCCCCCTGCGGGTGAAATTTCGTAAAAACCATTCTTAACTGACCTTCTCGGAGAAAGGAATAATGGAGGGAATATTCCTCCCAATATTCCTAATTTCAAGTCTCTAGGTTATATGGTTCCAGTGTATATCGTGATGAGTCAATAGATATATATTGCAGTTTACGCTAGACTGTCTCCGGTATGACTACAATGCCTAACAATGCACTATATGACACTAACAATGCCTTACAATGCACTATATGACACTAACAATGCCTTAAATTCTGTTGAATATTTTACATTTAAAATATGTCTTCTTCCAGAAGACAACCACTTAGGTACTTAAATAAATAATAACACTGTCTGGTTGCAAGCACTTGTATTTTAACTTGTTTTGTTCATTACAAAGCGATGCAACTACCAACAACTTCAAAGCAAAACACGCCTTAAGAGCTACTATTAATATTACCTTTTAACATGATGCATATTTATGATGGTTTGTGGTGGGGTTGTTTTCACATAATCTAAAGCAATGATATCAAGTATATTTAATAACATACTAGTACGTGTGTTGTAAATTCAGTCAAATATATATTTTTTTATTTTAAATAATTAAAGCAGATGAATGACCCAACTGAACTGTCACTTCTAAAAATAAAACTAAGACGTATTATTCTAGAATTTCCTACGACAAAACGCACACTAAGACCACCTGCTTCACGGCAGATAAAGGTCTAAAAGGACCTGTAGAAAGCTCATTTATATAAAGACGAATGGAGGATGAGCACAATTTTTTCGTGATTGACTTGTCACTGCCTAGAGTAGGCATATACAGCTACACCGGGCTTGGCAGGGCGCAGAAGGCGCCTAGCCTAAACCACTTCAACTCAGTAACTCAGCTCGTGGGCTCCCGCGGGAGTTTCTGCTCGAGCCGTTACTGTGTTAATATTACCGGTTTGGGAGGCCGCCGAGTTCTAAGGTCGTTTCGGCGGACGCTCCCTGGAGTGATTAGGCTCAAGGGCCCCTTAGAGGAGACCTCGACTTGGACTCTCACTGGTTACGCGTTTAGCATTCCGGTACGAGGGTGCCAAAGAGGACCGAGCTTCGATGGATAGCAATAATCGAATTACAAGAATTTCTAGAGCTGTCTATACTCCCACTTAGGAAAGCGTTAGCGCTGGGAGAAGGAGTGGCAGAAGAAATTCCGGCGACGGCTTAGATCATTAAAAGAGAAGAAAATACTGCCACGTGGCCGTATCGAGAATGAGATGGCCGTCCTCGATTCCGGCGAGAACGGTGTGTGATTTGACTGCGAAGTTGTTTTATCCTAGCTTGAGCGATGGTTATTGCATCGTCTCCATAGTTGACATCGACATGGATAACGACGTGCGAGGTGTAAAGAAGATTACTTAACTTTTAAAACTCAAATGTAAGCTGTTTTATATAAATTGATTAACGTTTAGAATGCTACCGATAAAGAGCGCCTTAGAAATGAATACTCCGTTAAATAAATAGGTCCATCCTTTTATTCGCTTCTGTACCCATTCTACCAATAAGGTGCGCTTCTTTATATCCTTGATAAAGAAAACGATCCACGCCGGCGTTCCGGCTTTATCAAGACGTTGGGTTATTAATTATGTTTAAAATGATTTTCGCGTTGTTTCCAAATTATTAAATTCGATATCTCACCACCCTTCGTGAGATAGACGTTTATTCTTGGTAATTAATTATAAGCAAATAAAAATATTTTTTTTAGTATTTACACAATTAATAATTTAGTTCTTTTCTGTCTTCGGTCGTTTGGTCATACAATTCGATTTAGGTCTTCGTTCATTTCGCGCACGGTAAAGGACTGGAACAAGTTGCTAGCGTCAGTTTTTCCGGCCAGTTAAGACGTATCTTTAAAAGAAGAGGAAATAGACTAATGCTAAAATAATGATGATTGAAAAAGAAGTTTTAAGATTTTAAATAATTAGGGCAAGGGTTTGATGTAGATTATCAAACCCTAAAATCCTCGAAGCCTGTTAAATTGTCCGCGGAGAGAAGTGTTTCAGTATACTGTATCGCCGCTTTTCCTACTCGCCTCAGTCGTAGGGGTGCACCGCACCTATTGGTGTTAGTATCGATATATCGTATATTGTATGATAACTATGTTGTATGTGTCTAAGTATATATTATATACATATAAAAAATGTAAGTGATTTTGTAGGTAATCATATGCAAAAAGGTTTCACTCGTGAATAAAACTTTAAATAAACAAGAAATCGGACATTGTTCGACATTCGTCAGCAACGCAGCAACATTAAGTTAGCATAGTAGAAGTAGTTGTAGTCAAAATCAACCAGGTCCTAATTACTCTGCAATATCTTCCTTTAGTTTCCATGTACGCCGACATGAAGACCTAAAGGCTATTTTAATCAAAAAGTAGCAGTTGACTTCGTGTTACAATTAGTTTCTGAAGAAATAGATGTAACCGGCAAGGGAACTTGTAATAATAATTCTTTGTGACGCCGAGAAAGTAGCGTCGATAAAGCGCTAGGGACTTTGACATGTCGTTATCTAACTTAAATATTTAACTTTAACTTGAGATACTTTGTCAGTTTTCTATAAGTATTAAAGAACAATAAATTATATAAATGTATTAAAGCTTTTTATTTTCAGTGTGTATAAGTTATTTCAGTTCGTAAACAACTCTGAGGTCAAATTTTAGCGAGGGCTTTTACGTATGAAATAATAAAAAAATGTTTTGTCATTGTAATATCCCTTCTATTTGAATTCACAGGTCAAATTGTAAGGCAAATGTCCAGCCCCTGGGCCATCACAGTTACTATCAACAGTCGCAAGGTATCCGTCACTTTTCTGATGTTTGCCTTTTTATTGTAAAAGGTGACAAAACGAAAGCGGGTTGATGTTAAGTGACCGCTACCCATACATCCGCAACAAGGAAATGAGTCGCAGATGCGTTGCCTTACTTCAATCGAGGAGGTGATACACAGGAAAGAGTATGTTTCCTTTTCCTATCTATCCTCTCCCTGTCCAATCCTCTTCCCCGTTCCATCTTATTATTATTAGGAAAGGATGGAAAAAAAATCCGAAAATTTCATTTCGGATCAGGATATTTTTTAATTTTGGATATCTGTTAATTTCGGTTTCGGACACGGAGCTCCATAACATTCTTGGTTAAAAGATGAATTTCTTAACCTTTCACCACGGATGTATATTTTCAGAAATTAACATTAGTAGTGCTTTGTAAGAAAACATATATTTTCCCCATTATATATTTATTTATTGTTTATTTTGAAAGTTAACGTTTTATATATTATTACTTTGAATGTAATCTTTCTATGATTATGAACATCAAAACGCTCTTCGTAATTCCTTTTAACATTGGAGTATAAGAAGGAATTCGTAATGAAGCTCTGATCCCAAAACATACACGCTAGGAAATCTTAATTTTTGTTAGTACTTAAGTTACATTCATGTTTGCAATTAGAGAAATTCATACTAGAAATTTATCTAGAGAGATCTTGATGAAAATAAGCTCTCTAGAACATATTTTTAACCGACTTCCAAAAAAGAGGAGGTTTTCAATTACCGTACATTTTTGGCAATCTATAGTTTTTGTTTCCAGAATGGTCACATTTAAATTTTACTCCGATCCGAAAAAAATTGTATGTTGGTTACCTCAGAACTTCAAAATTTATAAACCGACTAGATGACCCGGTGAAGTTTGTACCACCTTAATAAATTGATTTGATAACAACTCTTTCGTAGCGGTTATCAATCCTATTTGTCCAAATTCTGTGTGTGTGAATTCTATATATTATGTTAAGAACATTGTAAACATGTAAATTGAAACCGGTTATGATATTTAATGTAACAATTTCTGAAAAGCTTAGTAAGCCTCTAAATTATAATTAATAATCCGGAGTCTTAATGATGCCGGAAGCCGAGCGAAGATCCTTTTCTTTTACATCGAAATAATGAACGTATCTTATTGATATATAAATTAAAATGTAACGATAATAAGGTAATTTGGCGAAGAGATTCTAAAAAAAATGTTTGTAATTTATTCAACTCATACTATTTAATATCAAATCAAATGATATGTACTATATAAAAATTATTTCGTGTAAATAATACGAAATAATTTTTACGTATTTATATTTGAATTCGCTTACAACAACAAGAACAAGCTATTTGTGCATTTGATTGGTCAGTATTATTTTTTTCCCTGCCCTTTTCCCACTTTTTATGTAGGGTTGGCACAGTACGACCGTAGTCCATAGTGTAATAGGGTTTTGGCTATAGTTTTTTACGGCAGGTCGCCTGCCTGACGCCAACCCTCCTCGGGTATATACATATTTGTATAACATCTTTAAGTTCAAGGTTTTATCAGTGACAATCTAAAATGAGGTTCATACCTATATATTTTCTCTGAAGCGTACATGCTCCTGAGCATATATGAAACGGTATTTAAAATTGTACTTGGATAGTTTAAGCAGCTAAGATTGATCAAATACTACTTATAACCTAGAACCTATATATAGAAGGGACATTTCACTCAACGAAATACGACGGTATGGTGATCACTTATGAGCATTATATGGATAAAAATAAAGCTAAGCACAGGAAAATGTATTTTAATTAATTTTATACCCACTATTTTTCTATTTTAATAAATTTTATGCACAATAGCACCCTACCAATTTTAATTCGTCAATCGAAATTGCGAGTGCTGCACAACTGTTCCGTCTCACAATAGACAAAGTGAAATATGGTGAATGACTGCCAACCTCCTCTGGTCGGATAGGCACCTTAAGAAGAATGAAGAATGCTTTTGTGATCATTACTTTGAGAGTTCAATATTAGGTTTTACAGCATTCGCTTATCTTACGGAACTCTAAAAATGGGAAGTCAATAATGTTTGCCCACTAAATCTCTTCAACGCCTATCTAATCTTTATCTTATCTACCGTCGGTGAAAGTTACTATATTAAAATCTTTCATTTAAAGATAAAGACAAAGTTCATAAAAGAAAATGGTCTATGCACTCACGCCCGTAACCCAGAGCGGTAGGCAAAGATCAAGTATCTTCATTTGTCGAGTATTGCAACATACATTTGTTTCGTTACTCTCTCTCTTCATTCATCCCGTGTTTTTATAATCTAGTGTGGAGCGAGATAGTTGTATGGAAAGCGTTCATTAATTATAAGTCTTAAGCGTGGCGTAATGAACGTGGTTATTAGAAGTGTCAGTAGCAGAGTTTGCAGTTTTCCTATATAATAAATGATCAAAGAAATAGAGACGTCTTCTGTACCTTTATCGCATATTGAGTAAAGGTATGGGTTATTTGTGTAGGTATGTTCAACGAAATGATGTTAAATTAGTAAAAGGTATTTTGATATTTATTTGACCCATATTTTGGTTATATCAAAATGTTAGCTCTCAATTTTATATCAAGAAAATTTTCCTGACAATAATAATTTGAATAATGGTTAAGCATAAAAAGTAGTAGTATTGAATTTAGTACTTATATACTAGAGAGCTTGTTGTATATACTGCTAACGTACATTTAACAATAAACTTTAGGAAGGCTTTTAGTAGCAAATAATGCTATAATACCTTTTCAGTGCTTCAATAATTTAAGATGGATATTTAGAGGGGGCTATAGACATTAAAACGTTTGGATTATTGAGAGTAACAGTATAGCAAAATATCTTACCATTCTTTGTCTATTTCATTTTAATTCAGCTGCTTATTATTTTAGTTAAATATTTATTTGTTAATTACACCAACTACTTGTTCATCTAATCTCTTGTTAATACAATTGTTGTTTATATTATTATTTAATTATAAATCTAGACAGAACTAATAGATATAAATTAGGTAATTTCACTAATTTTCTTTTTTGTATTCGATTTAATTTACCCTTTTCGAGAAATTTAACCCCTAAAAAAGTGAGTCTTTTGTCAGGTCGTTAGTAGTTAGGTAGTTTGATTTTAACGTACAAGAACTTTTGGTTTTAAAAATGTAACATTTTCAAAATTTATTTGCTAATATAAATTGTATTTAAAAAGTTAAAGTTAGTTGTGAAAACGTTTTAAATTGATAGTTTATGGCGTTGCTATGCTACTAATATAGATATTGCCATTATTGTAGAAGTCAAAGATTGTCGGTGAAATCACATTGAAAAAGGTACTTTAAAGTTGTTATACTTATGTTATACTTGTGTACACGTTTGTTACAAGTGATGGCGCGTTAACTAATACATTACAACGATTACCTGAAATCCTGTGAAATAGCGCCCACTTACTGCCATCAATACCGGCTTTTGTTGAGCGTGGAGGAACGTAGCTGGTTGGATGGATGGCCATTTAAGTACATCAGCATTTATGCATCATGGCATTTAGGAATCATAGTCTTTACTACTATTTTAACATGTCAAATGTCATCTGATTGGTGTAGCACCTAATCCAAGAACCATGACAAAAATCGGTCTCCTTCTGCTATCATCCAGTGGACCCTCGCAACCTTGACTAGAACGTCTGGCCATCGTGTTGGAGGTTTCCCAGGCTGCATAGACCTGTACAATGTCGCTATTACACAACATTTAGGCCCCAAGGACCACCTATACAACGAGTAATGTGTCATGCCTATTGTCACTCAAGTTAAGTACTACAATTTTGTATTAAATAACTTTTATTACTATTCTCTAAATTGATATAGGCGAGGTATAAAACCATCACGCGGGTTAGGCAAAATAAAAATGAGACTGGATTGTGCCAAGTGAGATTTAAAATTGTATCTGCATCGAATCTTCGGGACAATTTTCCAACTTTTAACCTTTTCTCGCGCCCGGCAATTTTCATTCCCCAGTCTGGAAACTACATGTACTGCAGGATTCTGGTCGTTGAGACACAAGCTTCAATATAACTTGGCCCATTTTAAGTTACATCTTTGTATTACTTCGTTAATACTGTACTTAGGTGTTCAATACTTTAACACCGAACTTGTATTGTTTGATCAGTAAAGCTTTAGTTAAAAAGTTATAAGAATTTAGATTAAATATGTTTTGAATAATATTACTATCCTAAAGTTAACAAATACATATTATTTAATCTTGAAAAAAAAACTGACAATGCTGTATTCAAAATTGCATTTGCCGATCTATTTATTTATCATTGGCTCGCCAACAAAATATAGAAGTATCCTTATCTAATCACACACCTTAAATGTTTCTTATGAGCTAATTTTTTTCAAGCGACCATAACATTAACAGAAAACAAACGAAAGTGAAACACAAAAAAACGGAGCTGTGTAAAATTTCTTAATTTAAAATTTAGTTTGGCTTTAAATAGCTTTATCTCTGTTGACAAGATAATATGATAGAGAAATGTATATTTCTTGTAATCCACTTGGGATTCCGCGTAGTGCATATTTAGGAAGGGTTGTTTGTTCTTTGTGTGTTTTGGTTTGTTGCTATTACATTTGTACTAAAAAAAACTTTGTAACTACTGAACTGATTTTGATAATTTCATTAGAAACCAGCAACATTCTTTGCTAATAAGAAAACTAGATTTAGGCACCTCAGTCAATATACAAAACGTCAAATACTCTACTTCACACCTGTCTTCTGTTGGGTCTTGGTATTTCACTGGTCGAGCCTGCTAATTCTTGCAACTTTTTTTTGTAAGAGTTTTTTGCAAACTAGCGGTCAGAATACCGAGGTGATCAACGACGCCCACGGATACCTGCAACACCAGAGCCACTGCAGATGCGTTGCCAGCAACTGTCTACCAAATGCCAGGAAAATATAAAAAGCTTTTTAGTTAAATACTTTTAACTTTTATAATTTTTGACCTATATGAAACAAGAAAACTACATATTATGTATTTCCCGCAGCTATATTAACACCACTCGACGTGTATATGACTTTTATCATGAACACAATGCTTGCAAATGGTTGCGAGTCACACTCGACAGGAACAATGCAATTTCTTGGCCGTGAGAATTTATATGAATTGCTCGCAATTTGCATGTTACTTGCCCAAGCAGGAGTTTAAGTTATGTCTCTGTTTTATGAATGTTACGTCATACTAATAATACGAGTAGTATTCATACGTCTTACTGACCGATTCAATGCGTAATTTGATTTCAACTTTATTCGATGTAAGAAGAAAAAACATAGGGAACAATAATTTTATGCTAAATTATTTGCTCCTTCTCAAAAACGCCCATACAATACAGGATGGTTAGGTAGGTAATATTAAGTGATTCCACTCCCTGCAATAATATGGACTGCCTCCATTCCAGACCAACGAAAAAAAAACAATCTCAGATGATATTTAATAAAAGGATCGTATTTTCAAATTACATACAGTAACATTTATATTATTTCGATGTTACTTCGTTTTCAAGGAATGGTTCGTATTCATTTGATAATTTCTAGGTGAATTGGAAAATGGAAAGAAAATTACTGAAATATTGTTAATTTTTTTCAAAAAATAAAGTAATAAATTTTAGTCATCGTTAAAAAGTTCAAATAGCTTGCCGCTTCTAATGTTTTGGTAATTTATTTGATTATTCCCTGAGGGCTTCAGCCATCGATTTATGGAAAGTGTATAATGTATTAGCCATGAACGCTTCAAGTTGTATATAACATATAAGTATATCTGAAATTTATTACTTTATAAAAAAAAGCTTACATGCTTTTAAGATAATTTCTCATAAAACACAAAAAAGTAGCATAGCATTTATTAAAAAAAAATATCTTGATTTAAATAATTCATTTCGTGTTGTGAGAAACAAAATATTGTAGTCAAAGAAAAAAAAACAGAATCTATAAAAATATTATTTAAAATTCTAAGATAAAAAAAGGATACAGGCGTAATACTGTTACTCTTTTGTTGAAGAACAAATCATCGATAATTTGCGCTTCGAAGTTAAGTCGAGGAGAAACCCTTTGAACAATTACGATAGAGGGGATACCTTATTTCTGCTTAGTTAGAGTCTTACGACGCAATTTTAGAAATTTGCTCGATTCGTTTTATTTTGAAATTTTTGCAACCTAGCTGTGCTATATGGAAATAAGCTGTTCTTTTTAAATTACAAATTGAGTTTTATTATTTTGGGAAAATTAAAAAGAAATAAAATTAAAGCGGTGTAAGCCGAGGATAGTCAAGATTTAAATTGATTGAAATATGACCTTCATTCTCTTTGGCGTCGGTAGTACATACAAGTGGTATATTGTATGTTCTATAAATAACGCCTAGAATGAGCGGGGAAGTCCGACCTCATAGAATAATAGTTCCAAATAAAAATATCTACTTATGTGTTTCGTCTTATGAATGAGGTTCTACAGGTCGATTCCTTCTCATGCCACCCTCTTTTTCTTCTATATCTATTTCTCACATTTTCCCACCCAAGGGTTAGTAAAAAATAATATCTGTAACTCTTCTGATAATTTACTACTACAAGCCTCATTTTGCTGAGCCAGTTAATATCAATATTAATAGCCCAGCTGTTAGCCCTATGTTAATTACTATACCTCCTTACAACTGAACGTTCTACCAAAAAAATGAAAATTGAAATTAATGATCGATAACGTATGAATACATTGTGTAAAATATCAATGCTTTTTCTTAAATTGTGCAAGTTGGTAGAAACTGCAATAGTGAGTTAAAAAACTTTTATTTTACACGTATTGAATCTCGCAAGCAATTTTCCAAGTTTTAACTTACCTAGCGCACGGCAATTTTTATTTCTTGTCTAGAATTGCGGATGTTGTGATAAAGACAGGGGCTCCAATTTAACTCGAACTCTTTTACGTACTGTTGTTTTACAACTATGATGAAAATTGTCAACTATATTCTTTAAAAATCACAATAACAAAAATGAGTACAGTGCAAATGATGTTAATTGCAATACAATTATTATCTAAATTTTTAATGGACTTTCATCCAATTTGAATACGTTAACCAAATTGTACCTTTTACTATTTGCTCAAAATCATATAAGTATCTTATTGTATTATTACTGCCTATCGCCGATAGCCAATACCTGCATTACTGTTAAGACGCATGCGACAATAAACAGACATTGTTAATAAAATTAAAAGTCTACATATGTTACACATTAAGCTAAAATTCAGTAATCAGCAACTCTCGCGCCTGCCTGTCACACACCGACAGCTACTATTGGGTATCTTCTTTACAATTCAAGAACATTAAATCAACATAAGGAGGCCCTCGCTTGTGAATTTATAACAATTAGCAAGTAGGTATTTAATTATTATTAATAGCTTGGTCATTAAAGCTAGATATAATCAAATAATAAAGTGTTTATTGGAGTCAATTAATTCGTTAAAAGAGGTATAAGTTTCCATTTAACATTTAACAACATTTACTATTCTAAAACAGCATTGGGAAAATACATTAAAATGTAGTTTTTTTCTAGCAAAAAGATTCATTAGCAACGTACATTAAACGCTTTTGTGGAATCTGCGCTGTGAATAATGCGTCAGTGGGGAGCACAGCAGTGCAGATATACAGCACTAGGCTCCGACCAGCCAACCTAACTGCTGGCAATTCCCACTCAAATAAAATAGAATATGTTAGACCTGGACGTCGCTTAAAATACAAACAAAATAATTATGTCTTATACAATAAAACGAAACATGTCATATATCTCAGGGTACTTTAATGAATCTAATGGATCCGAGTGCATCCCATCCGGCAAATAATACAGCTAATAAGGTAACAACAAATTTAATTAACAACAACAAATTCTGGTGTATTATCGTCGCTGATAAAGTTACTTATCCCGAATTGCTGATTACGTAATTGAGCTTTACAAAATGACGTAATCAGCAATTCGATACTTTGCGTTCCTCACGTTGCTCACTCAAGGACCAAAGTTCGGAATAGATTACCTCACTTTACTTATGATTGACCTCACATCTTCCGGTAAATATTAAATTGTTATTAGTATTTGGCTACTATTGGTATACTTACCACCCCATTTCCCAATTTCCTAATATACTTTCTACATCAAAGTTGGCATCGTATTTGTTAATAATGATGTTTTTGTGAATATTTCGAGGTTGTGATAGTCTTTTTACATCAGGTCAGTGGATTCCTTGTAAAAGACAAGTCACTTTCTACTCGATTATGATTTCAAGTTAATGCATGCATCACGATTAGCCTTTTTGAGCTGCCGATGTTTCGGCACAGCTGCATGCGACATGGTCACTGACTGGCCTTATATAATTCCAGTCAGCCCGTGACACAAAAAGGCTAATCGTGGTAAAAGTCCCGTTTATTTTAAACTTAATATTAGTGAAAACCACGAAATTTTAAAGTTATTACTTATTTTGTTTTATTTTTAGTGCAGTTCTTCATATCTGTTAAAAATGTGAACAAAAGAATACATTTTGCGATAACGTTATGCTGCAAATATTGTCTGTATGTATGATTATCCTGTTGGGACTCGTAAAAGAAATTTATGAGTAAAGCCGCATGAGTTACGTAATTGGTTTCGTCATATGTAAATTAAACTGTACTAAGGGTATCTTTTTTATCAGATACCGGTAATAAATTAGCTTAAAGCTTACCTGATGTTTTGGTCACGAGAAGTCTTGTAAAAAGTAATACCATAAGTAAATAGTAATCCGAATTTCTGACAGACCAAGTCGTCGGTCGGTGCCACTTTCAGGTTAATGGGCATTTAAATATAAAACGAACATTATGTAATTGATATCTTTTATTAATTTTTTTTAGCCATTGTCTTCGTTTATATTGTTGAAGCGAAAACTTTTTTAGCTGCGTTATACGATATTTGTAAGGAGAAAATCTTATAGGTTCGCGTGAATAACATGCGTCAGTTTCGATTATTTTTTTCATTTATCTATCTTGCATTCAATTTTGAATTCTATTGTTAAGATACAAGGATTTATTTTTGTTGATTATATATTATTAAAGTATTGGCGAGCCTGTTTTGAGTTTTCACTTCTGCCGGCAGTCCTTACTGACTGTGTTTTTTTTTAATTTATAACTACTACTGTCAACATCGTTATAAAGATCAACATTCTTTCTTATTTTAGGTGTATTGAATGTCACACTATTATAAATAATTATTGCAGTATACTGACAAATAATAATGCCGTGTAATGCTTTATCATAGTTAGAAACCTTTCGCTTTAGCATTAGTTTTCACATAAATGTACTTCAACAAGTTAACGGAAACATTCCAGAGGCAATATTAATTCTTGAAATTCGTAAATTTCAGCCACGTTATCCAGCTTCCGCAACACCTGTTCCCTCAGGCTTACCGTGTTAAATATCATAAACACATATAATATTTTCTCTCAAACGCGCTTTAATAAGTATCTTATATATTGATATACAATTGATCAAGTGTTTTTTAATATATATGTTACCATTTATGTAGTTCTTTATTCAATTAATAAAACTCGGCTTGTCGATAATTTTAACATCATTTATCTTTTAACCGACCGTCCACTGTTGGTCGTTTCGAACTCAACCGACGTCCACTTCTAGACGTTTCCTTTCACATGATTCGCCCAAAAGATCGGTTTATTGTCGTGACTCATTCAGACTCCCACAATCTACCAACTAAAATACGATTAAATAATTCTGTTGATAATCATGACACGAAAATATTATTACATATTTTTTTTATATTGAGCCATACAAACAAATACTACCATTGAACAACTTTCAAGCAACTTATGAACAACTTTTAAGCTATTAGCGAAGATTACAATGTAAGACAAGATTAAAGAAATTCAGGCTTCAAGGAATATAATTTGATAATCTTTAAAATATTATAACAATAGACAGAGGATGATAATTGTTTGATTATGGCTGTGATGTATTGTTAATTTAAAATTATTTAATAAGCCTACAAACGTAGCAGAGGTATTTTTGTAAGTCAGTTGTAACTTGTATGCTTGAAATATGTGTCGTAAAATAGAAATAAAAGAACGATATTTTATTGAAGCATCTGACACTAAATCCAATAATACTATACGAAACAAATTTATGTGTTTCGATATTGTTGGTAATAAATTATTGTTTTCATCGTTGCGATGGCCGTTCTTTATAGATAATACTTTGTTTCAATTTTATTTTTCAAGCGGTCATTGAGAAATAGCGGTAGAAGTGAATAATTAAAATTTAAAAAAATTAAGGTTAAGTATTTTGTGTATTAAAATCTATTGTTGTATCTAGATACTCATTACATTTAAAGAGATGTTCGGATTTAGACTATATTAATTCGCTTAATATGGAAACTAGAGCAGTTAAATTAGAACACAACTTGTATGACTACTAGCGTCATCTTTTAGAATAAAAATATAGCGTTAACATTGTTAATCAGTTCTGCTGTCTTTGAGATATCTTATTCATTATTGTCTTAGACACCGTTCAGTGTCCAGCAACAAGTAGATCACGACTAAATCTTTATCTATCATAGACTATCTCCAATGGTCGCATGTTATATAATCAATATTTATTACAAGTAGCATATTATTTAAAATAAAAAGATTTGACAAATATTTATATTATTATTATTATAATATCATCGAATGGTAGTATATGTACTTCTATCTAATGTTATCCTTGCTTCATGCGTGTAATTAACATCGTGTTTATTTTAGAGCACCTGGATATTCTAATTATAACAAATTCAAGCTCGGTCTTTGTGGAATTATACGGAAGGACTACAACTCTCAAAGTAAATACTCATTTGCTAGAATGTGAAATAGTATTTGCTAGGAAGAGTCCTTGACTTTAGTATTAATTTATCTAAACATATACATATAAAAATGAATCCATATTTCCCCTGGTCACGAAATCACGTGTCAACGGCTGGACCGATTTCTCCAATTCTTTTTTTTTTGGTGTTGATTATTGTCTGGAGAAGGTTCTTATGAAATGAAATAAGAAAGTTTAAAGCGCGGGAAATTAGAAAAAACTTATCGACCATTTTAACTTTTCTAATGTTAGTAACCTTAGCGCTTTTGCCAGAGTAGGTAGAGTAAGAAAGGAATTTGAAAATGTTTTCTTTCGGGAGCTTTTTCAGGGGGTCAAATAATCATAAGAACAAGCAATCGGATTTGAAAGATTATTTTTGTGTTTGAATGCTGAATTATTAAGGATGATTATAGGCTATTTAATATAACTTATTACTAGGGATCTTAAGAGTCGAGTCCATAGACAAAATGACGCGATTGAGCGAGAAGGATGTAATAGCGCGGGCGAGTTATGTACATGCGTTTTGCAGGGAACGCTATACTTAATTATAAATTGCCTTTTGTTGTACATAAGTACGATCGATGAGTTGTAACGGTCGGAGTGCGCTCTCTTGTTTTCCGCAAATAGGTTAATTACATCTGCGCATTTAATTTACTGTACATAACATTTTCGAACGGACATTTATAGATCCTTATCTTGATCAGTTTAAGGCGAAAATATGCCGTGGGGAAATTTTAGTCATAAAATGGTTGTCTACACATACTCTAAGTTTTTATAATAATATGAATTCATTTAAATTAGATGTCACGGCGAGTGAAATCGCCGGTGATAGCTATTCAATTATATATTTTTAGATATGCTCGAAACAGGACCTCAGAACTCAAAATCAACAACAGTGGAAACCATTTGAATGAAGCCACAATTATTGAACGTAAGCCACGTCACAACAAAGGTAATTTGTAGTTCAAACGTACGAGAATTGTAAAATATATAGAGATTGCAAGATCGGGGACGTTGGAAGCCAATCGGCTGCTGCACATAAACATTTCTTTAGTAATGTCGACACTTACGACACCCACTGCTAGAAACGAGGTTTTCTATAGATTCGTATATTACATCCTTAGCATTTGTACATTTTATGGCTTATAACATTTTGTTTAAGGTGAGATTTCTGCGGCAGAGACTACAGGAATACTTTTAGAAATGCGAAGTAATGTATAGAGTTTATAGGGAACTAACATACATACATCGACTTTTATATAGATTGGTCAGCTTTGGAAATACCATCGATGACCTTAAAATACCTTTCCAAAACCAAAGTTTTAACAAAACATGACGCTGCTTATTCGTTGTAGTCTTATGGATAGTATTAGTCAACCTATATAACGTTATTGTACAAAGAACGAATTTGACGTTATTGTACAAAGAACGAATTTGACGTTATTGTACAAAGAACGAATTTGACGTTATTGTACAAAGAACGAATTTGCCGTTATTGTACAAAGAACGAATTTGACGTTATTGTACAAAGAACGAATTTGACGTTATTGTACAAAGAACGAATTTGACGTTATTGTACAAAGAACGAATTTGCCGTTATTGTACTAACATAAACCTATATGATTATAACATACTTTTCATATTCACGGGTGAATTGTATATTAATTTTAATGACTTGAATATCTAAGTCAATGATTTTGTGCTACCATGTTATAAAATTGTTCATTTTTGTTTTAATTAGAATTTCCGAAACCAAAGAGTATCGTAAAATTGTAGTGAAACCCTTTGACTTGTTACAGTGAAGAGAAATTGTTTGCAAAGTAGAACGCTGTTAGAGTCAGGCTATCGACAAACTCAAATTTATATAAGCGTTGCTAACCTCAGACGGTCACATAAATATCTTTATATAGAAATATTGTTTACTTATATTAAGAAAATATATGAAGAAAATACTGGTAATTAATTGAAAGCAGTTGTATTACATAAAGCGATCAACTTACTCTCACTTTACAAGATCATATTTGAAACAATTCAGACCAAAAAAAATTTTTCTGTACCATTTTATAATTTTATAAGACTTAGCTGCGATTACAATTCTTTAACTAGCTACTCAACCTTCTTGCATCGTTAATATCTATATTTTTCTTATTTTCTATTATAAAGCTAAAGAGTTTGTTTGAACGCGATAGTCTTAGGAACTACGAATATTTATTTTTGCATTTTACTGCTCAATTATTTGAGAAGGTTATAGGCTATTTAAAATCACGCTATGACCCTTTAGGATCACAGCTAGTTTTTGATATTTGTTGTTATAGCGGCAAAATACATAATCTGTGAAAATTCTCAGGACCATAAGCCGTATCAGCTTTACTTACATCCGTTCTGCTTTTTTACAATTACGCTGACAAGAGGTGAATTCTAGAATTATAAAATGTCAATATTTATGTTTACATAGTCTCTGAGGAATAAGAAAGTACTAATCAAATAAGGCTATTAAAATTTAATCACTTAGAATAGGGTGATAGGGGGTTGACTGTACAATGCAATAAATCAGGATTTAGCGCTACCAACATTTGCGGTTAAGTTTAATCGTGGTTATCATAAGAGCAGCCATTCACTACGCCGGCAACGTAATTCCAACGTGGAATTGCATAATAAAGTCTTTATGTAAATGCGGATTCCTGTGAGTGAAAATTGTACGAGTTACAGTGGTTAAAATAAATGACCTGAACTTGACAGTTTCTGTTCCGCGAATGCTTTTTGTGCCTCACAAAATTGAATGTATTGTGGATTCAATAACGAACACCTATTGACTTCTATGCACATCGAAAAACCATCAAAATCTATGAAAAAAATTGTAAAGTTTCCTTCTATTTTGCTAGCGTTTTTATCAATGATGTGAACGGGTCATCTTATAGATACATATACACGTACAGATGAATTGATGATATAGTTGTTATGATTGCTTACATTTTTTTTATTAATTGCTTTAATGTATTGCCGGTTTTCATCGCCTGTATTAAACCTTAATGTAATTTATGACCACGGCGCGGGCCCATATTTTACAATCTCCCGATTAAAAATTAAGTTAAAAGTCTAGGTCACATACTAGACTGTAGTATGTGACCTAGACGGATAGATTTAGATTATGAATTTATATTTTTCAATGGTCAAATTATCTTCCTGCCCTTCCCATCACTCCCATCTTGATCATATCACCATTCACGCAATCCATCGACCTACCGATATATCCCTCTACATTCACATCTAAAACTCTCTTTGTCACATGCCATTCTGCCCTTCTCATAACATGATATAAGTTAGCTCTTACTAGCTACCCAGTTGAGATAAAATGTTTTAAATTGTATAGTGTGACGTCACACAAACCACTTATATGAATAAATTCAAGCTGTTAAATATATACGATATTCAAATTCCCAGAAAGTCAGCTTCTTTATTCGTGATAAAAAGTACGCTTTGTTTTTTATTAATGTAAGCTCGAATAAAATAAATAAATATGCGCTCACGCCCGTAACCCAGAGGGGTAGGCAGAGATCATGGATTTCCATTTGTAAGCTCGAGTCTGCGCTTTTTGTGTTCGGAGAGTAACAGGTCCACATCCGGGTCTGAATAAAAAACTGGCTAACAGAACAAAATGTGTAGTGGTTGAAAATCTGGTGAAAATGAAACCCGGAATCCAACAAATTAGTTGACAGTTTTGTAGTTTGGACATTTTCGGTTCCGCTACACGTCATTTACCATACATGGCGGCAATTACACTACAGTAATTTAAAGTATATACTTCTTTATAAATAAAACAAGAAAGTTCAAAATTCTAAATCATTTCCTACGTAACATAACCTAATAGTCTCCACAATCATGCAACTAGAGTAACTTTCATTCTAAAGTTATCCTTAGCACATAGTCATTTAAGTATAAATTCGAATGCCACGTGTGAATGAAATATGCCTTTAGGTTAGTATCCTGTATATTGTGAACGTGAAAGAGTTAATAGGGCAGATGTTACTGAAGTCGGGTAACGTTCCAGAATTGGGCATTGTACAACATCGAAGAAGGTCCAGAATGTTTATATTATGATTTTAATTAAAAAATAATAACACGCACCAGCAAACTACACATTTTTTTTGTGGAGGAAACCCTTGTTTAGAAATTAACAGGATACTCCAAAACACGGCCGCAAGAAATCATCCACTCAACAATAAAATTTTACCTCTTTTTGATTAAGATTTGGCCAACGGTTTATTCACAAAAAATATTTTTACGCGCTTAAATCAGGGTTTATAATGTAAGAATAATAATAAAGTTTGTATTAAAATACGGTGGTGATCTAGATATAAGTAAGTAAATAACATTACTTATTAATTTCTCGATGTTCAGGAATGTGGTGTATCATACATCATACATAACAATAAATAAATAATAATAAATCAGTCTTTTTTTACTATGTTTCCCCACCGCAGGGTTAACAGGCCTCCTCTCCAATAGAACGAAATTAAATTTCATTTCAGTTTGTAAATTGCCTAAATAGTATTTTGTTCTAATTATAAATAGTATTTTATGACTGAAATTTTCGTACACGCTATTGTGTAGAATGGATTAGTACAACGTCAGCCGGATTTAATAATAGGAATAGTTAAGACAGGATCCAGCGCTGTATGCAGTGCGGTGTATGAAAACAATGCTATAGTTATCATGATATTAGTTGTTCTTACGAATCACAACAAAAACGGTACGTCGTACCTATTAAATGACACAATTTTATCCAAATAATTAATTAAATAAAACGGTCATTCTTTAGTTAATAATGTCTCACTAAAGTTATTGAAATAATAGTAATAGTGTTTTATTACGGCCCCTTCCCTCTCTCGCAGAGGAGGCCTGTGCCCCTGCAGTGGGGAACATTCTAGAAAAAGGCTGATTTACTATGATTATTATGTTTTATTACTGTTTCCTTCCGCCAATGTAAATGAAAACTATCCGCGATGTATAATATATTTATATAAAGGTATTGAGATGAACAAAATGTTCGTATAAAGATAGCGACGCCTAGGTACTTATGATAGTTGCTAATTATGGTTACAAAATAGGAAGTTCTTTAGCGACTTACTTCGCGGGATTTTAACTAGTAAACATAGTTATAGTAAGGATTTGGCTACATTCTCACCGAAGTTAGCGCTTGTAGACGTCTGTTTTTTCACCGGACGACGGACCGTCAATAACAGGCAGCTATATTCAGCGTAAATTGGTCGCTGTCCGGTGCATGTACACGCTTTCATGTATACCTTTATAATACTTAGTTTATTTTATGAGGGAGAATGTTTTATTTTAAAACTGGCCCATTTGTTCTATAGCTGCTATATCCAGTTGTACCACTTTTCTGGTCGCGTGTCTGTAAAAGTCGTTTGTCAGTATAGTTTTAACTATAGTTAACAAGCTTACAAGTGAGCTTCTAAAACTAACTTTGTTTCTACGAATTGTATAAAACGATATATTCAACGTATGTAATATATTATAAATCATGTTTTAAAGTAACTTCGCAGTTAAGTTAAAGCGTGGTTATCTTCAGCAGCCATTTCACTGTGAGCAATGCAGTTTCCAACTGAGCGGTATAATAAAGTCTTTATGTAAATGTAACATACCGCGAATGAATATTGTTATATGCAGCTGACATTGTACAACGTGTCGCAACCTTTTGCTGGTGATTGCTTTGTTGTTATAATTAAATCGGTATTTATCGAATTAATAATGATACAAATATTTAAAAAAAACTATTGTAAAACTAAAAAAACTCGCCAACTTCTATTACATAATGTTTCTATTTTTATTTAAATTTGTACCTAGATGGCGTTAGTTTCAACCATGAAATAAAATTATTATTCTCTTCGTTATCGTGAACAGGACCAAAGCAAATTTATGAATAATGTACTATCATAGGTTCTCGATACGAGAGTAAATTCTTAAGTCAATCGGATGTATACAAGTTAGTGGGAATTATAACAAAATATTTATTTTACTTACAAGTAAACATTATAGACCAAGCTAATAAAAGCGCGATAGATGAACAGTTATATTGATATTGAATTATACATCTCGATTCTCATTAACTCATCCTGAAGTTGAAGGTTAAAATAAAAATGTATAGCCAATATTAATTCTTAATAGCTTTTGTCCGTGGTGTATTCTTGTCTGAACATTGAATGTGGACTATACGGTGACAGTCAATCGCAGTCAAGCAGCGATTTTTTTTGAATGTTATCTTCTTCAGGCTTGGCTTAGTGTCGATACTCAAATTCTTTTTTTTAAATTAATTTTATGTGCTTTATCTGCTCTCATTCTTGCATTGGCGATATACAGACCTGGAGTACCTTTTGCAAAACAAAATGCTGTGATAATTTACATCTATAAAAATCGGACGATCGGTGAAATACCACGACCTCGCAGAAGACAGGCGTGAAATAATAGTATCCTTCTGCGTTTCGTGTGATGACTGAGCTGCCGCAGGTCCAATTCCAGTCCTCAACAATTTCCCATCCTATTATAATAAAGATATGATAGGAAGGAGAAGAGGATTAGATTAGATGGATAGGAATGAAAACATAATTTTCCTGTCTATCCCATCCTTTGTCCATTAAAGGTAGGCAACGCATCTGCAGCTTATTTTCTTTTTGGGGAGCGGTCACTGAACATCAGGTGACCTGCTTGCTCGTTTGCTACCTTCTACCATTAAAAAATCATATTTTTAACATAAACACTTAAATAAAAGCTTATTATTATAATAGAAAATTAAAGATGGAACCATAAATTAATATATTTATTACAGAAAATAAATTTGCCCAAGTAAAACAAAATTTGTAATAATTGTAAAATCAAACCTTATTACTGAGGCAGCCTCGGTTATGATTGAGCTTTTATTAATGTGCCGAGCCGGAAATTGCATTGTTTCTCTCATAATAGACACTTTTGTAATATTCAAGACGAAATTTCGTGGCTTCGCACAGGCACAGGGTTTGGACGTCATGCCGACAAAGAAGAGACGAATAAATTTCGTCATTAAAATATGTACATATTTATTCTGGTTGTGTATTTAGAGAAATTAAATTAGCTGTTAAAATTAAATTATCAGTAATTTTATAATCATGTTGTCTGGTAATTAGATTTTCAACTGACACACTTTCTTGATAGAAATGCTTTAAATCTTCTTCTGTTTTAAACAACTGTGATTAATATACCAAATCAGCTTTAAATCGTCAATGGCACATAAGTGCTAAAATAATACGATATTATGATTGGCTTGTATTAAGATTAGTTACGAATCTGCCGAACATTCATGCAATAGAGCACGCACAAGTATCGAGAACAATCTGTAGATAGCAAACAATCGCTTACAATTTCTGTATCCATTAAAATAATTGTTTGGCTCTCGTGTATTTGTGTCGCACCGCTGTGGCTGCCACATTTCCAGTCGGATAAAGCTTCCGGCTAGTCGTTATCATCAAATCCAGCCACTATTGTATGAACGCACTCGCTCGTGTGATATCACCAATTCCTATTTTAGTACCGTAGATTAATCGTATTAGCTTACTCAATAGAATTTAAATAGATGCTCCAAGTTTAGTTTATATAATGGTCATATTTTATGGAAATTTGCTGTATTATTTTTTTTGTATTAAACAGAATTTTTATAAATATTTCAGGTTCATTAGTTGAGAAGTTGAAATACATTTCAAACAAACTTAGCGCCTTTTTCTTGATCTTAAATTATGATTAAATGTTTATTTTTTCACACAAAACCATGACCTCTATGGATTTATAAAAATTTTTAATGCTTCCCTGCACTTCATTCTTGCTCTAAGATTTATTTTATAATAAAACATCACGGCCATGTACGAGATCTATTCTTCAGCAATTGTAATTATTTAGCAGTCACGTCACGTTAGTCGTTTGCAGATCATGTTAGAGGCCAACGATAATTTGTAGTATGTAACTATTTAGAAAGACATTGATACACATTTAATATGTCAAAAATCAGATTACTTCCGCCCGGTTTTTGAAGGGTATGTCAAATTTATTCAACTAACACGCCCGTCAAGTTAAATGTCATGTCAAATTAATTTCAGTTTAAAAAAATAAGAAAAAAGTTGATAATCATGCCTCCAACAACTAATTTGATCGGACTTTTGACAGCAAGCCAGCCAACTATTTTTTCTGTTGATCAGCCTTTCAGAAGCGCCGGCTTGGCGTTTGTCTCGCTACTGTTCTTGTTTGTCACGTCTCATTAAGTTTCGGCGAAAAGCTTGTTACATTGAATTCAATCTGAGACCGCTAGCTGTTGAAACCTATATTTTTATATGCAATTTTAATAATCAAAATTCATCTTTGCGAAGACAATCAAATAATTAAAATTAAAATGATTACCGTCGTTGTACAATATATCGTAGCTTGCTCATAAAGCTGGGTAAGCAATTAACCACATATCAGATAGTTATATTTTTCGATGTTATTTAATGTGTTAATCCAGTCGGGCGGGCGGACTGGATGTACTATTTCAGGCTTATTGGCCGCTGCAAACATTAAATACTGTTCAAACCGATTCTCTGTTCGGAGCTTATACTCGGATAAAATTGGATAAAGCTATCACGTGCTCCGCCGAGTGCGGCCTATTCGCATTGGAATCTTTACACTCAGATTATGCGATTGGGTTATTTCACAAACGGTACAAACAATTATTTTAAATAAGTAACGTAATAAAGAGCGAGTTTCAGATGTAAATTACAGAAAACCCTTCGTTATACTGTATTCTGAAGATATACTGTCTTCTATACATATATTTGGCGAAGTGTGTACGTATGTTCGCTATAGAATCCAAAACTGTTGGACCGATTTCGATGAAATTTACAGAGAATGTTGAGATAGGCTCAGGGTGTTCCTGTGAATCGCATGGGATCAGCATAATTAATGCTACCTGGGCGAAGCTGGGGAGGGTCGCTGGTATATTATAACAGTATAGATAGTTCCAGGTAAGTGAGCCCCCTAAGGATCGATTACCCAACTAGGTTTATTTATATTAGTCGCTAGACATTTTCTAGGAGATTGTACTCAGACGGTACAGATTAATTTTAGTCAAGTAACTGGTAAACACGGTAGCACTCATAACACTACCTGACAGAATCGAGGAATTTACCTCTATGAGTTGTGATGAAAGTGAAATAAGTTTCTACGTCTGTTACGAATGAACACGTAAGTTCATTTTATAAGTCGGTTAAGTAACTATCCCATTTGGGATGTATAATTGTAAGCGAGCTAACGTTAGGTCGAAAATGTACATATGCACCGATAGGTGATACAAATTCTCATTAGCAATGGTAATGATTGAGTATGGCATTCGGAATAACAACGAACCTCCGTGGTACATACGTGCTTTGGTACATTGATTGTGGACCGAGCAGAATACCATTGGTACGGGCAATTATCATAATGTTGATATTTTCAAAATCTTAACAAAGTAAATCTTTTCTTGGACCTAATTTTTTCATGTTTTACATAGAACAAATATATTGCGTTACTTGTCCAATTTTTATAGCACAAAATTAACAATGACAGACATTGGTACGAGCATTCATACAAAGGTCAGCTTATCCATATTTCCGTACATATTTCAGTGTTAAGTTGCCTTTGAATGTATTGTTGTGGGATAATGTTCGTTTAAGAATTTACATTTCTTTTAAATGAAAATAATAATAATGTAATTAAAATCTTTTTGATATTAAAATTAAATATTTTTGGGTTACAAATTAAATTATTAGTTATTATATTATTTTCCATTCTGTAATAGGTTCATTATAGACTTTTGAACGCTGCTTGATACAATCTTCGTTACACAAAAAAAAATCCTTAGCTTTTAATTTTCTTTGTTTTAAAAAAATAGAGAGTCTTCTTAGCTCCATACAGGGACTTAAAATGACTCAAAAGGGACAATTATTTGATATTAGGCATGGCGAGTTAGACGAAAGTTGAAACATATTTTTCTTTTTGCAATGGAGTTAACTCTTAAACTACTGAACTCGTTTTCATATATTTTTCATAATTACAGAGCTACGTTATTCAGAGAAGAAAAGGAAATATTATTATTATTATTGTGCAATATAGAAATTCATTTTGGTATCGAAATGAAAAATTGAAACCAAAATAAATGGAGAGAAATGTTTATTGAAGTCCTGAATACAATTCTTTTATGACGTCATATTGTTATAAACAACGTTTTGTTGTAACAATATCTATACTTATCGTAAATACGCTGATGTCAATAAGGTTCAATAAAATTCCTTTGTTTTATTTCTATCTTTATGACCCATAATTCAAGAAAATAAGGTACGCGCGGGAGGAGCGCAATATACGGTAAATTCCGGGTACTTTCTTTGATACCCATTTATAACTGTCGTCTTTTTCGTGTAAGGTAGTATGTTGTACTTGGGAGAGGCCAAATTACTTTTTTTAATATCCTACTACTACTCCTTTTGTATATTTCATCAAATGCCAAGTAGCAAGTAATTAATTAAAAGTAAATTTATCCTTACGTACTTTCTAAGAACAAAGTAAGTTCATTACATTACTTTCTTACACTATTCATAAATTTTATTTACAAATTATTTATTTCTAATTTAATTCATGCAACGTTTTTGATCGATACTTACAAATATAATTGTCAAAGTATGAACTTTGTTAGTTGGAAACTAACTAGCGACATTATAAACCGACCGCAAACAGTATAATTACATAAAAAAACACTTTTAAGTTAAACGTTTTTATTTTATGTGCACTGAAAATTGTATTGTCATCTAAATTAAATGTATGTACGAAATTTCATATCATCTGACAATGGGAAGGTGCTTAAATTTTAATTTCTAATTTTGACCCAAATAAACAAATAAATTCCGTACAGGTCGAGCTAAATAAAACCGTTTAAAATGTACGTATCATTGACAACTTGATTGACAAAAAAAATTACTATTTTAATTTGATCTCTGATTTTAATTTTTATCACAATTTTTTTATTAAATTTATTTCTTTATTTTGTAAATATAAAACAACCAATAAAAATATTTGACATTAATAATATTTAATTTATATCAGCTTATGTAGTTTTAACCAGCACACAGTATAACTATAAAAATAGTAATATGATTGATTCAATTCACAATTTACTGACGGTTTATAATTTGCCTAGTCCGATTATAAACTGAAGAAGTTCATAATCGATCGGTAAAGGAGATAAACCAAGCTAATGGCATGCGGCGTCACTGCGACACATTTGTGCTTTTTAATTTTCTTTCTTTGTATAATATTTTTCATATAAGATAAATAATTATTTATATGAGATGGATATACCATTATCGATCAATTTTCGTATCATCTATAGTATAACTAGTATAATTTTGACCTTACAACAGGTTCATGTAGATAACATAAACAACAGTGTACTTAAGGACTCAATCTGCTTGAGAAAAATCGCTCCATTAACTCTCGGGGGGCCGCAATAAACATCAAACCACTTCATCGTAAGTTCCAGCAGTTACGGTAATCGAATACCTTCTACCCGGCATGTTTGTAACTTAACCTTATAAATTACTATGTGTTTACAGATAAAAAAACTTTTTAAAACATGTAATAGATAAGTTTCTAAACAGAGCGTGTTAAAATACTATGTGTATTTACTGTAAATATGTGTCACTTTGAGTATTTATTTTTAGTATTATATGTAAAGTTTAATTTTTTTTTACAAATTAAGAAACACAATAACATTAATTAGGTAATCAAATACCTAACATCCAACGAGAATAACAACGGTTTCAAAGCTATTCACAAACATTAGCGCCTGGTTTCTGTATGGGTGATCAACGGGAAAATTTACTAGCGAGCTGTCAAATTTGAGATCAAATGTTATTTGGATTGCTAGCAGGAGAATATTTTTTTTTTATAAGAATTAACTTTCTATTTATTTTAGAAAATGAAATCGATTTGACATGAGGCTGACAGGAGTGCTAGTTGAACAAATATTGACAATTCTATCAGAAACTGTGCGTTATTCATATTTCCAAATAATAAATACATATTACAATATTTAATTTTTCCATTATATTTCCAGTCTGTATAGATTAGTCCGTGAAAATCTATGTTTAACAGCTATTCAGAAATAAAATTGCGAATATCTGGTGATGTTCACACTCCGTAAGATAAATAATATTTCATAACGGAAGGATAAAGACGATGCAATATACAAAAATGTTAATAAATTTCGACATCAGTCAACCTCCAACCCCCTGACATAAATAGCTGACACGCAGTCGTACAATTATATCAAAGCGCGTAATATCTGCTCGTAATATCATCGCTTTACTTGCATCAATCATCTAAGACATTTTCGTTGCTTATTTATTATTTCAAAAATATTTTAGTGTCTTTATAGATGGTACGTAAAAATAATACAAAATGCTTTCTTAATTCTAGCCTCAAAATAGATCATACGTGTTCAGAAAAGTGAAAAAATAAGTATAGGTACATGTACTGAAACAATAATTAAAACTACACAAAAAAAATTGAAAACATCAATATTAAATATTGTCGGTATGATTATTATTAAAATAGCACTTTTATGTGGTAATGCATCGGGAGAATTGCAGGGCAGGATTTGCATTTAGTGTCCAAAACATCTCCCTAACATTCAAAAATAACTCAATACGTAGATCTGGATCTCGGTCAAGCGCTAGTTTATTCAATATAAAAAATGTAGAAACAAAATCATGCCGGAAAATAGGTAGTTTTAAAAGACGTTATAGGTTTTTTTTTAATTTTAAACCTTAATAGTATTTAGTGAACCTCGGGCAAACATTTTAATTAGTATATCCGTCTGTCATTCAGTATTAGATCATGGCGGAATTCCATGAACACGGAAGAGGGTGCTCGTTCTACGGGGATGAAAATTAGAAGGGTATTATTATCACAGAAGATGAATGCCGATCTGCTAAAGAAGAACCTGACGAGAAGGCATGCGCCCGATCAACAATAGTCCTCGCGACATTTGACTATCTCGGCGACGGAATTGTCTTTGATCACTCTGATAAAACAAGACATATGTATGTACAAACAATTATTCCCAAGGAGGGTTGGCGTCAGGCAGGCGGCCGGCCGTAAAAACTATAGCCAAAACCTATACAGGATGGATTACAGTCATGCTGTGCCGACCTCACAAAAGTGGAAAAAGGGCAAGGAGATGATGATTCCGTATTAGATTAAACTTAACGATAAAGCCGCAAATCAAAGAATCGTTTAAAACATTTAAAAGTAAAATTAAAAGTAACAAACAAACTGGATTCTCAAATTAAGTTTGCAGAATTAGTCCGAGTTAAATTACTCAGTCGCTAACAATGTCCTAACCACAACATTTGTGCGCCATCTAACTGCGTGTACAGAACTAAACATTAGGGCGCTGTCTGGCTTTAATAACACCTGCTCCATTAACTCTCTCGAGCTCACAGACATCAAGATAACTTCGCGGCTTACCTGCCAACGTGTAAACAAATTTATCTCTTCCGTAATTACCTCGGTAGGACATTCGAACTGGGTTAACGTGTTTGTATCGAACTGGAATAGTAGTTGGAATAAATTTCAATTAAACTCAACGACACTGCTCGAGAACGCTCTTAATTCTCTCAGATAGTATCAGAATCTGAATGTTTCTTTTTCAATTAAATGCTTTTTAACATTCTGTTTTTATAAGCTTGGTATGCATGTATGTAACGGAATTTTTGAATATAACTAAGAAAATAAATGAAGTATCAAGTCCAAGGGCCAATTAGTGTAGTAAGACAGCGCAGGGCGGTACCTTATGCATGTGATATCGTGCAAAATGGCTGAAGTTAAATTAGACCGTGTCCCATACGTTGTGCCGCGCTGTAAACTGATAGGGTATGAAAATTATCTATACACCTCACTTTGAAAGTGACATGAACATTTGAATAATTCACTTGAACCTTGGAAAACATAGTACAACAACTAGAAACAAAGTATTAAAAATCTAGACAGCTATACAACCCGTTAATAAAATTATGGAGGCTCTATTAAATACAAGCGACCCAGCCCGGCCTCGCACGGTTAGTTTCTTCATACAAACTTTCATTCCCTACTTTAGATCTTTAGGAGATGAATTTAGAAAAATATTTTTTCAATGTGTAGTAACATGTAGGTCTCACCCATAAAGAGTCATAAAGATCGATTCCTTGATAAGTAGACTTAGGACCATCTTGTAAAATAGAGATATTTTTTGCATATAGTCACAAACTGTTTCATAATCTATAGGGAACATACATACACACATTGCATTTTATATATAGACAATAGATACGAGTAATAATTTTATTTTGTCATTCTCTTAATGTATCTTGTTTGTACCGGACTGACCGTTTGTAGGCATGTAAGCATTTATGCAGTGTTTATGTCCGTTCCATTGTAACCTTCTTTAGCCTAAGCCACTAGACTGATTGTGAAGAGACACCACACGTCAGTATATTCGTCTACTTCCCCGGGGTGTGTTAGGTGATGGGATAATGTGATGATTAATGATGGTCAGAGAGTCAATCGTTTTTTTTTTAAATTCGTAGCCTCTGCGTCATTTACTGATGTTCAATATTTAGGTTACATTTAATACCACGAAATAATTTTAGTCGACAGTTAAATTGTTTCAAATCTAAACCAAATTCACTAGCTTCATGAAATTTCAATAGTAAAATAGAGAAGCTATTTTTAACGTAATTTTTCTGAGTTCAACGAAAGTCTTTCATGTTTAAAATTACGTTTATATTTTCTAACCAATCGGGTGTAAAAAAAAATGTACGTAAATATGTAAAGCGTGATTTTCTTAGGCTCCAGTTTAAATGTCAAAAGATATAGGATGTTTTATAAATATGTTAATATTCTTAACGGTTACAACGGCATTAAAGCAAAAGCAAAAACTACATAGCCACAAAGTGATCATATGTTTTACTAATTTTACGAATAAGAAATAATAAATCTAAAAAATTATATGTTCCACTGCAAAGATACAGGCCTCTTCTCCGAGAGAGGGAGAGGCCGTAATCCACCACGCTGGCCCAGTGCGGGTTTGTATTATTTTACCAAAGTTTTCATACTAATTATTACACTAGCTATTGTTATTGCTATGCTAACTTGAGGTGCTCAGTTAACCACCTCAAGTTAGCATAGATATGATAGATATGTGTACCTTCAAAGTATTACCTGATTACGACATAATTTGTTATTCAGGAGATAAGTAACGTCTGACAATCCTGATTTTGAACTACGTTTCCTTGTAGTTCAAAATCAGGATTGTACCATACCATCGTAGTTATAATGAAACACAAAATTACATTACATTATCGTAGCCGAATGAATTTAATTAACTCTTGTAACGTCATTATTACTGCGATTTATGTAAGTGTAGGCGTAAGTAAAGTAATCGTACTTGAAAGTATAAAGTACCTTGTTATACTTTCTAAAGGGATATAGAGAGTAGGGTAAAAACAATAGAGGCGTGCTCGTGAGTGTATTGTGCGAGTAGCGCAAATTAGTATCAGTTCCCTTTTCACTTCCGTTTCCGAGAACATAAATGTAACACTCCAATAAACTTCAACGCGTATAAGTCGAGAAACATTTTTCATTGTTTTTCAAGGACATTTATTGTATATTTAAATAGTATATTTTACTGTTCAAGAGTATGTTATTGAACCTTAAAAGATGGACCAATGCAGACGAAATGTGTGATGTCTTTGTATGGGTATATGGATGATTTAGATCCAGTATCCCCACGAAAGTCTCCGGTATTGGATGTGGTCTAGTTCTGTGATTGTTTTTATTAATGCGCCAGTAACAATAGCATTAATGGACTGGTTCGAATGGGGAAGTACCATAGTACCATCACAAGATTGCGAATACCGTCTAGTTAGATTTTCTTTTTTCGTAGTTGATACACTTACATAGTTCCTACACATAGGCAAATCTGCAACGCCGCAAAAATAAAGATGAAATCTTTGTTAAGGAAATATTAGAACACATTCATAGTGCTACGTATTTGGATATTATTGATGAGGGATGACATGATGATATTGATGACAATCTCTTTCAACGCGGCTACGTAGCCATTTTACTTTACGAAGCGGACCGAACCGTTGTAATATTGAAGTATTCGACAGGGGCTTGGTCCTTAAAATAATACTTTAAGAGGTTGCTTTGTTGCGCGCTGAGAAATTTTCGTTTAGTCTGGGCGGCGGGGTTTGCAACTATATACGCTTTTAGTAAACTATACGTGCTAAATGTTTGGTCTTTGTTAATAAAACTACAGGTAAAAGAAACATTATTAATGTTTTATATATCGCTCGTTTGTCAGATATACATACTATGTTCATTGTACATTACAAACGTTAAGTAATTTTAGAGCAATGTGTATCGTATAAGATATTTAAAAAGGACGCAAGTACAAGTTTCTTTGTTCGGGAATTTCGCGGCCGCGGTGCATTTGTATCGCGCAAGCTTCTGTAGCAAGCCGTGAATGTATTGATACTTTTGATGCATATAGAATATTCCGACTACAAAATTGTTATCGCAGCTGATGTTGTCACATTATAACAGACAGGGTGAGATCCTTTCGAAGTAATGTTTTATGCATCATATTTTATCCGTCTATATTACTTTTGTTTAGGTTTAGATTTTTTTAATAGAAGAAGGTGGCAAACGAGCCTATCTAATGAGTTGCAAATGCCTTACCTACGTTTAATGGACAGAGGAGGAGTTAAACAAACAAAGGAGGATTATTTTCACTATTTATCACCTCCCGATCAAATCATCTTCCCCTTCCCATCCTTTCCATATTAGAAAATGATAGGAAGGGAAAACCTAGCATTAGGCCTCCGGCAATTTACTCATCAAATGAGAAGAAGAATACTTCGAATTCACGCCATCTTCTATACGGTCGAGGTATTGAACCGGTTCAGTCGGGTCATTCGACCAAAAGTTGTTGTTGCTGCGGGCTATAACACTGTTAGAGAAGAATTTTGGTATCGTTAGTGATCCTGTGATTCAGAAAGGTAGACAGAGATTATCAATAAAAAACGGTAAATTATACTAAGAAAGAATTTATCTAAAATAAAAAATGCGCAAATAAAAACTTTAGAAGTGATAACAAACTAAATTACCCGTCATTTGTGCTGCATTAAATTTGAATTATTGATTAGTATAAAGCGTCTTCGGGTCTCATGAGAAATCAATAAGTTCTTGATTCTGCAAATACTCTCTACCCATAAGTTAGCGTAAAGTTAAAATATTGCTTAGAAGTTGATACCTGATTTTCTGACGACGACACCAAAAAAATAATTGTTTTGACCAGATTTGTGACATAGTAAGGATTTAGATTATTCACAATCCATGTCCATATTGTATCCATGTATGGATGCAGCAGCAAGAACCAATTGACCATGTTCCAATTGTGACCACGTTAAATTAAAGAGGCGAGAATTTATACGAGGAATATTTTTCATATTCAATTTTATATTTGCATTCAATTTTCGTAAAACGGTTGCCTTTAGTTCTGTACATGAAAAGATGTTAATTAACTCTTTGAGAGCGTGCAGTATTAATTAATACAAAACCAAACGAATCGAACACTTTTATATAATTAATAATTTATTTAATAGTAGCAGCAACATGCCTTCGTCCATTTTTAATAACGTTGCAAATTGTGTAGGTGCCTTGATCCTGTTTCAATCAGTTATAAATGTACGGTAAAGGGAAATAGATTGGCTCTATTAGTTCCGCCGTTAGTGCTAGGTTTCCCTTTGACTTGGTAGTGCATAATTCAAAGGGTTTCGCCTTGATTTCCCCCCGGGGTATGAGTTAGTAGGAACATATAAATACGTAAGACTAGCTTTACTACATACTTCGCTTACTTTTTTTGAAGTGAGACTTCTTTTGGGACGGTCTGAATTCTTTAGGGATTTTATGAAACGAGAAAGTCTAAGGTGAAAAATCATAACGATTATTTTTATATTTAATAAAACAATTTGTATCTTTATTAAAATGTTACTTTAAATACTTCAGTTTATTTACCTGTTTCGTTATTTTTTACTTTAATCAATAAAAAAATTGCCGTTGAATTGCTTTCTTCCTCTCTATTTCTGTTTACGACCTCCATATCCAATTTTTTTATGTTTAATGAACTGATACGAAGTGTTATTACTTGGTACATTCCTTAGGTATAAAACATTTAATATTTCATAGTTTAACTCTTTGCATGAATATATTTCTGTATAATTATTAACGTATCAAATATTATCGATATTTAAGTTATTCTTAAAAAAGAAACAATATTTAAATCAATATTAACTTTATAGTAAACTAAGTTTTACTATTGTACTAATTTTTAACAATGACATCGCTTAATTTTTTCTTTCTTTCTACAAAGCCCGCCAAAAATCCTTCTTCCTATATTTTTTTTTAAATTAATCAGACTGCTCCTTATTGCCAGCTGCCAGCTACAATACCGTAAAATGGTGTTGTCAGCGTTATAAAAGGATGTTTCCATTATGTTGCTAACACAAATAAGTTTCTAACAGAAGCCACCTACATATATGTAAATTCAAATGACTTCATGAGAAACAAGAAGATGCCTTAGTATATCATGTGTTACATGAAATTTACTATCCGGGACGTCGTATAAACTGCACTTTCTGAAATATGGAACAACTCCGCGTCCTACTTGAAAATAGTTTATTTTATTACGAACTAGCTGTGCCCCGCGACTTCACCCACAATGCAATTCAATTTAACTAACTATAACCAGCCTAAGTTGAACCCAATTTAATATTATAGATCATATAGATTTGAAGTCAACTTACATTGGATAATATTATATTGTTATATTCGTCTCGCTTTTTCTATTTGCTTGGCTCCGGAGAGTCTAAGAATAATTGGGCTGTCAAAGGCAAAAGATTTGTATAAAGATTTTCCGCAAAAAAATGTATTTTTAAAGCGCCATCTATGCATGGATTATAAATCCTATCCCTACAACAATGTTACATTAATTTAAATATCAAATTAATATTAATCAAATTTTAAATTAATATTAAATTTAACATAAAATTAATATACATTTTTTATTAAATGATACATAAATTATATATGACGATATTACTTTGATATTTTCGAGCTTGGTATCATTAACTTCTAACGCTTTTGAACTTTATTATTTCGATATTACCACTAGTTTTCGTACATTTTTGATACACAGAAAAGCTTCAAATTGAATCTTGTTTACATATTTTCAACCAAACCAATGTTTATTGACGCAAGACGCCGTGGACGTTAACTGAAGTATGTCATTACAAAATCGCGTTGCCAGTGTTTTCTAGTTTATCGGTTTGTTAATCTTAATTCAACGGATTAGGACCAGTATAAATGACAGATTTTTTTACTGCCGAAAATAGAACAATAACGGATATGTATACATTTTTTTCATGTTAAATAAATTGATTTAACGCAAAAATAGTTCAAAAATAAATAAAATCAACAACAATAAAAACCTTGTATCGTAATAATAAAATTTCCAAATTGATACAAGATTAATAAATGAAAAAAAGACTATGCTCAATTCAAATAAGCATATTGCTGACGCATGTTGACCACGTTGTTCACGCGAACCCATAATATTTTCTCCTAACAATAATCATCTAACGCGACGAAAGAAGTTTTGACTTCAAAAATTGATTTTACTTACCTAGTAAATGTAACTTATTCAATACGCAACTGTATTGTAGTTTGTAGAAGCTCTCTTTGATTAAAAATGATTTACCGAATTGAAAGCGTGTATCGCCAAATAGTTTCTCGTTAGGGCACGTTTAAGCTGCGTAAGACTTCCAGAGAGTCGAATTCAAGCGAGCTATAGAATGAAAGAGCGGAATCGTAAAAGGCTTTTGGATTGAAAATGCTGAATCATCGCCGCGTCGAGTGGCCTCGCGCGCCACACTACTGATGACGTGCAATAACCACCTAGTGTTGTACTCTTAATGTATTCGAAATATCTATCAACTGTTTTATACATATTGTTAATAAAGATATTGTTATAACCCCCGCATATAATTAACGTGCCTAGCGTCCATTTTGGTGACGTAATTTAGTGACATTGAACAGTGAGTACCCTTAGCAACGCTATCTTGTTGACTTTTTTATCTTTGTTTTAAAACGAGTAGGAAACTATTTTACTGTAGGGCTTGTAATATTACTATTTAAATAATGAAAAGCTAGTTAATGTCACAATTGATCTCGGATTTTTAATATTTGAGCATGAGATTAAAATAATCTTATCAAAAACATTGATGATGACATGATGAGCTCGTAGTATAAATTGATCATCCCATGATTCCCATAATCAACATCTAATGATAAAAAGACACTTATTAATTTAACTAACAGACTTTTATCAGAAGGAAACAGATTTTTAATTATTAATATTTGGTTCTATTGTTAATTAATATGTATACAATTGTTATTTACCTATATTATGAGTATATGATGACAGTAATAATTCCATAATTACTAATAATAATTGAATGTTGATAAGCGACATATCAACATTGAAATAATAATTTACTATTTATATTAACAAATTATTTTTATATATTTATACTTTAAATATACATTAATGTTTCAGCATAAACGTATAAAGGGCAACCAACTTTCTTCTTTGGCTATTTTAATAATTTCGAACGTATAAAGTTGCCTCATCCCTACTTCTCACCTTAAGAACTACTGCCTAATCTTGCGCGAGATCTCAAAAGGAAGGTCTGAAAGCGGCACACCGGTGTCTCGTCGCCTGATGAAAAACCAGCTCGAGTGTCGCTGAGCCCTTTAATATTCACCCCAGTCTTTGTCTCGAGCGATTGACGAAAATCATAGGGAGCGAGCCGGGGGCAGGCGACAAACGACCGTCTGTTTATCATATTTTCTTTACATTAATCTTAAAAAGTTTTGCAAATTCAATATTTTGTTTTGGATATTTTATAAAGTTAATATGTTGTAAAAATTTAAAGTTGAATTATGTTTTGGTATTTTATTCATAATTAATAATCAAGTTCCTTTTTGACAAAGTTTCTTGTACGAATTTTTTTACGTAGAAAAATTTATATTAATCTTCGTACTGTAGTTTTTAATCAATGGTTAAAGTATTTTTCTAATAATATCGTGAGGGATCAATCCTAGTCCAAATAATAGATATGAGCTTAAAAATTAGGCATTGTGTTGATTCCAGACAACGTGTTCTGTTTGCGTTATTTCTGGGACTTATTGAGTTTGAGAGAGAGTTTTGACAAGTATTTTTAAAAACACATACTAACACACACTTAAGTGTCATAAAAGGCTTCGTTCGATATTATTCTGAAAATTACAGTTTCAGGCCTATATTATTTGTTGCTTTACAAGAGGAATCTTTTCGACTTTTTATTGCGAAACTTTTGTATTAAAATTTTTCAGAACACGTCTGCGGCAATGAATAGAGCAGATGCAAAATATAAATCGCTGCGCATTCAAGGCGCCTTATTCATGAAGTAGAACAAGCGTTTAAGGAAGCCATGTTGTGAAATAAAATTCGTTGCATTCAGGCGGATAAAATTCCCTTAAGATAAAAGATAAAGGGGAAGATATTGAAATCATTATTATCTCTCTGCCCTGTTCCCACTTTTTGTGACGTCAGAACAACAAGTTATCAATTAATCAATCATCCTTCATTTTGTCACTTTAGATTAAGAAGGTATCTTAATCATGCCATCTTTCAGGTAAATAAAGAAAAGTATATTCAAATAAATAAAGGAAAAAAATGATTCCGGGTTCAGTTGTCAGTTGTTATACAAGTAAATAATGGAACTGTGAATTGTCAAGACAAAAACACTTTTCAATGGACGAAGTAACTAAATTATGCGATTAAAATTTGTAATTTAATCGATGCCCTTAAAGTTTTTTCATTGTTTAAAATGGTAATAAATAAAAGATATTAAATAATTTAGTACATTAAAATATTCAAATAATATTAATTGGAATTAGCTCTAATACCTATAATTTTAAAACAGACATTTATAAAGTAAAATACTTACTGAAAACAATTTTGTATGAAAAAAATAACTCTATGTGCCGTACTCTACAATACTCGACGATACAAATTACACCCACAATTCTTTCGTGGAAAACTAAGACGGAAATCTTTTTCTTAGAGGAATTATTTGTGAACATTAACAATATCGTAAAGTTTTTAGAATTCCTTTATTTTTTAATGCTAGTTTAGAGATTGTTTACAGACGATTCACGTGGCAATGACGTATTAATACGTCGATTGATTTACTATTTCATACAATCTTTCATATAATGTATACCCATAAACACCTAAAGTAATCCCAAGTGATGTTTATTACCTCCTTCGGGTCTTAAAGAAAATATTTTTGTCATTGGTTGACGCAGAGAACGAAACTAGGGAAATTGAAAACCTTCTATTCTTTCACTCTTACCTTTCCTATAATATAAAACGAGCATTTCTTGTATATATATGTTTCGGCTAACTCTTAAACGGTTTTAGCGATTTCGAGCAAATTTTGTATTTAAATACGATAATTTTTAAGTGCTATCTCTTCGCCAACGCCATCAAAGGATAATAAATCTATTGACAACAAAAGTGCAAAATCTTATTGGTACCTAAAAATTCTCTCCTATATTAATATATGACGCTAGATGTCACTATCCCAATCATAAATATGAAAAAAAACGGCGAGTGAAGCTCGCTCGACAGCAAGTTGTATTTAAAGCAGGCGGGCCACACTTTACTCTTATTCTATAATTATGGTACAATAGGCTTATAAGTTAGTATGTTTAATAGCTTAAGCTTGGTGAGGTATACGACCGATGGGTTCATGCATAGGTTTTAGAAACATAGGTGCTTTGCCAGCTTCATTTTTGAAACAGGTGACTTAAAGAATCGAGAGTAAAAGAGAATAGAAAGGGAATAGAGACGCTGGTCAACTCTGTCACTATCGACGTCCGAACGGTTAGACCTGTTATTCACGTCGGTATTCTGGAGGTGAAAGTCTGCAGTCGAAGTCAATGCTGTGGTAACAACTTGGGGGCGATCCTTGCCTTGCAGTTGGATTATTATAATAAATTTGAGTATCATAACTTTTGAAATATAACGGAACTTTTGCATCTAGATGATGTCAGTGTCGTATAAGCATAAAATTCACGTAGTCGCGAAGCAATCTCGAACTTAATCAAAGTTGCATCTTAGATAAAGCAATCTTGTGGCAGCAAGGCCGCGGCTGTATCTTGCTCTCAACGACTGCCGTTCGCCATTCGCCACTCGCACGAATGTGACTTTTTGTATTAATTTAAAGTTTACCAACCAGCGCTGTATGTGGCCGCGTTATATTTGAATTTACGGTTTAAGTTTTCTCTCAACATATAATTGTTCATTGTGCCTTTTTTGTCATTTAGAATTTGTTGACTGTACGTGAACCTTTCCAATTATTTTCACAAGGTGATAAAACTAAGGTCTGATAATTGTAGAATTCTTCAAACAGGAGATTGGAAGATACACGCCTGAACAAAATGTTTTGTGCGAAAAATGAAGCGAACTCGAATGTTTTCAACAAGAAAAAGCTTTTTTTTGTCTGAAGCTGGTTTGGGCTAACAATTTGTGGCAGAGGCGACTAATGCTGCTGCCTATTTGCAAAATAGAACATTGGCACGTGCATTGCAATATAAAAGTCCGTTCGAGTTCGAGCAAAACAAGCTTTAGTCGCTTCAAAATTTTTAGCAACAACATGCATGTGGCAAAGGATTCAAGTGGGATAAATAAAAGAAGAGACAAAGTATTGAACCCCAAGCCGCAAACATAACCACTAGTTGAGATGTGATCATCAGAGTACTTCACAAAAGATATAAGTAAAGAGTGGTAGTTAATCATAGCGGGGATCCATTTACGGCAGTCCTCGGCAGTCCCGTGCAGTCGAGGGCAGCCGCAATGCAAACATAATGCTGTCGAAAACTCGATTAAAGTTGAAATAGCATCCAATCTCCATCTCATCATAGCGATTTCAAGTCAAATCAATTGCGCACGTTGCTAGTTTACCACGTTTATATGATATGGTACAATTTTTATTAAGTTACGGCTAAGTACGGTTGACACAGATAGTGTTGAAGAAAAAATACGAAAATTATTTTAATCGAAAACGCTCTTTGTCCAGCAGTAATCTTTTAAAGGTTGGCGGATGAATAGATAGAAGACTAGAAAATGATGTTTTATTCATTGTTATATTCTATTTCTATTCAATATGTGCTCGGAAATTAAATTTGAAAAACAATTTTACTAAAAGTATATATCATTTTAAAAACGACTCATTCGGGCTTCTACACTAAGCTTTTCAAATACTGTATTTATCCTCTTTCATTTATATTACTTTTATATACTCACAGATGTGTTTAGTATCAGAGTTTTTTGAAGACAATAAAATCATATATCATATAAGAAACTTTTTGGTAGCATTTTATATTAAGTTTTTGTGATGATAAATTAACAAAAATAATCAATATGTAGTTGCCCCTTCCTTTGCCTTTGTTAAAAAAAAAACTTTATGCTTTATTATTAGGCTGCGTACAGTTTTTTGTACTGGCTGTTAACTTTTGTTAAATACTTAAGGAAAGTGCCATCTATTATCTAGTTTTAAAACTACTTAAGGGTTAGTTCGTGAGTGTAAACTTAGAGCTTAGTTTTGATTGCGGCATCTAAAGTGAAAATGCAGTACTATCTTTTATTTCCCTCTTGGACTTTTTCACGAGCTTACTGTGTTTTCACACTAGATGGCGTGAAAACTATATTGTTGGTGTACTACAAAATGCTTAATAAATATACCGGAGTGGAGATATGTCATGATTATTATTTTTTCTATTCTATTTCCTGGTATGGAATATTAATTGAAACTGATGAAAACAACAGTACAGTAGGTCTAACAATCTAGCAAGCAAAAAAAAAACAAGATTATATAAGATAGTCCTCCTGATATTTTCTTGTAATATTATACTCATATAATATGCATTTTTATTAGTTAATAAAAGTGAATATGTACTAAGAATTAAAAAGCTCATATTGTTATCTTTTGTACTATTCATTAATTTGTTTGAAAGATATTCAAAAGACGTATTTATATAATCACTTTTTTCTAATATGCGAAGACAAATCCGATCGTGTCAAATTTTGACCTAATAAGATCGGTTAGAATTTACCACATTTAAAAAACACAACCAAAGGTCGTTAAAACACTAGTGTGTAATTTTTAATGACCTCCAAATGAGAATACTTCTCTTCGCTATCTTTCATATTGTATCATTTTGATATTCCATAGGTTTGCCTTTAATTACATTCCAAATAATTTTGATATCTCGCATAGGTTTTAGCCTAGTATTCACTATTTCACTATTCACTACACAATTTCACTATTCACTACACAATATACTGTACACACTATTTACAACTACTTATAACAATCATTTAAGGCTCGGGCCTCAAGAGGAATTATATATACTTACTACTATATATACAATATTTTTTTTTGAATAGTACACAAACAAGCGCAAATTTCAACAGATTGTAAGATCCAGTCAATAGATCTAAATGTATTTATTGCACATAGATGAGGCGTAATTTCTATTCCAAGGCAAGGATACTCACCTCCTTAGTAGTGTTGTTGGATTTTAAATTAGTTTTGGTCACTGCTCGATTTTTCAAAATATAAGCGTTTTTTATTCCCGCAGTGCCGATAAGTAGGAAAAGGGTAGGGAGTTGATATGGCACTCTTTATTCACTTCTAATTTCTTGTTTTGAATTGCTTATCCCGAAATGTCCCTGAAATACTTCTATCGGCGTATTTCAATTCCTAAGGAGAGACTTCTGCTGAAAGGTACTAGTGTAGTGCATGTCAATTTGCGATATTAGTTTAAATTTAATTTCCTAAAAGCTTCGAATAGGACATAAATGGTGCTATTAGGATAATTACTTCAATATAGTTGATTAATGAAATATTTGCGGTCTATTTGTGAAGTGATTGTCAACATGTCAACTGCAAACGTTTGTCAATTGCGTATAATTGATCTGATAAATTTTGTGGCGTAGTTTTAATATAGTAATTGGTATAGTCTCTAAACTTATACAGTAGGTAATAATATATATACAATGAATCTTGTATTATCTTCGGAACAGAAGCAATTCTTATATTTTTTCAAAAGTTAAAGCGTAGTCGCAATGGTTAAAAAGATTTTTGCTAAGAATATGTTTACTGAATTTACTTACGCCTGTAACTCAGACGGGTAGGCAGAGATCATGGATTTCCGTTTAGCGCGATCCTGGCACACCTCTCTTGCTTCTACTACATCCATACATCTACGCATACATGCTCGTCGGTTACGGGTACTTCTTATATCGCCCTTCTGAAGTATGTCACCAATCTGATCGATATAAGTTCTCACTGGACGTCCCCTGCCAACGCTGCCACTTTTGCAACATGAATTGTTTCGTTACTCTGTCTTAATTCATCCTTCTAACATGCCCGAACTAATCAAACAGAGAATAAATTGCTAATTTTTTATAAAAAATGTTTCAATGTAAGCATAAGAAATAATTTCTCAATGTAACTTAGATGTAAAATAACAGGTTGCCAAGGAAACTTAAATCGTAAATCGTTAAAGTGGTTAGTGCAGGCGAGTTAAGAGCTTACAATGTAATAAACTTAAAATGTCCACGTGTAGGTGCACTCGTTGGAAGTTCTAAGTGCATCGCCATAACCGTAAACTGAGGAAAAACGGGAGGACTGTCTGGCATAGACTTAGTACGTGGAACGTTACACTAACCGGCTTGTTTATCTCAAATATGGACAAATGTCTCAGAAGCTAAAAATAAAATAATTTATAACCTTTATTCAGTAGCATAAAGTAAAATCATATATGAAAATGTAGATAAATTCTTCCTGCACTTTTCTACTAAGTGAATTAGTTAAGAACTAAAGTAGTAGAGGGTAATGGCATCCAGTGAATAAGCGCGCAACAACATCTGTCGCACGAATAGGCCGGCTCGACCGGTAAAATACCACGACCTCACAGAAGAGAGGCGTGAAATAGGTATTTTATACTTCTGCGTTTCGTCTGATGAGTGAGGTCTTGGAGGTCCGGTGTCGGTCGGTCCGGTCGGAAAGGGGCAAACGAGCGGTGGGAAAACTGAAGTGAATTTGATACCTGATTATTTTTCCGGTCTATCCCCTCTGTCCATTAAAGGTAGACAACATATCTGCAACTCATTTTCTTGTTGCGAATACCTTTGGGTAACGGTCTCTTAACATCAGGTGAACTGCTTGCTCGTTTGTCACTTTTGTAATTTATTTAGTAGCATAAAGTAAAATAATATCTTAGAATGTAGAAAAATACTTTTACGCTTTCCTAGTAAGTGAATTAGTTAAGAACCAAAGAATAATGCTAATCGTTTCCCTTTGTTCTCGGTCTCAGTACGTCACGTACCTCATGCGGTATTTCCATAACAATAGCCCTTCAAGAAAAGAGCGCAGCCAATGCTTAAGGATCGCTGCCATCCTTAAGCATTGGCTACGCTCTTTTCTTATCTTTTATCTTATCTGCAGTTTCTCTGGTGTTGTGTATGTTGATGGGAAGTGATCACTTAACAGAACGCAACGACTTCGAATGCTTGTTTATTATATAAAATAATACTTAAATTAAATTAATATTCCTCCATCTTACTTTATGTCTGACAAACAAAATGCTAGTCAACTTTATACCAAACTAGCTGTTTTCTTTGAATTTAAATATTGTTCATTGTACGTTAGGAAAGTTGATACAAAGACGTATATAAGACGTAATAAAATGTAACAAAGTTGAACTTTGCAGACTGAACTTCACATCTGTTAATATTACGACTTAATGAAACGTTACACATTATTTCAGGCTGAAAAGTTTTTATTATTTAAAAAAAAATAATACAGCTTATGATGTAACTGGATAACATATCTTGCTATACGGTAAAATAATTATTGAAATCGATTCAGTCAACTGTGAGCTTGCTCGTTAAAATTAAAGAAATCTTTATTATAATATATATGTACATAAAATGTGTTGCAACTCATTTCACGTTATCGACATTTATGGATAGCAGTGGTAATCTAAAAATTTCTACTGCTTTAAAACTGATTGGCCAATATCACTGATGATTAGGTTTCAAATTGGACAAAGATAAAAAAAGATTTGCTTACACACATTATCATTACCAGTCGATACAGATACCAGAGAACAGAGTTACAAATAATATTGTCTGGAGACATTTAGATTGACTTTGTTACAAAGTACGTATGGTTTAGTACCTGGGCAAATGAGAAACACTAATTTTCTTTAGTACTCGATTTAGGACAACTCCTTGGACACAAGTTAGATTTAAGCTTTATTAAGTATCTTTGTATTTTGTCAAAATATCATGTAACATAACAAAGCTTGGACTAAATCTATTTAATTATAAATATCTTACTTAATCTAAGCTTTAACCAAGTAGCCACGGTATCTGTATACTAAGAGCTTTTTTTATATTTAAAGAGGGTTTTCGTTACAATGAGGGAAAAAATAAACAAGGAAATTCACAATATTTATTAGCAAGTCCTTGAAACAACTGAACTAAAGAGGAAATGAAGAAGAAGAAGTGAAAGAGGCAGAAGAAGAAGGGGAAGAAGACCACGAAAGAGATGAAAATTGTCCTATCAAAATCGGTTCAGTCGTTTCGGAGATTATCCGGAATAACCAGACAGATAGACAGACTGACAAAAATTTATAAAACAGTATTTTCGTCATAAGTATCGTATCTATTTATATGTATAGATATACAGTATATGTAAAATTGAAAATAATATTTAAATGGTTTTTCACTTTCCATGGTTTTCCCTGCATTAAATTCTTACCTGCTGGAAATTATAACTTTCCCTGCACTGAATACGTAAATGGTTTACCAATTTACTGAAAGAACTTTGTTTTAATGAACGTGAAATCTCGTTATCATATATTAGTTATACTATTCAGACAATGGTTATATACATATACGTTTACGCTTAACAATCAATTACTTCGTATTAGCTGTTTACCGCGTTACATAAGGTGGATGGATTTATTTTCACGATTAATATAAGATGAAATTTGAAAATAGATTATTTTATTGGATTCTTTGTTTTGGTTGTCGTATTTTTTTTCGGTTATTACTATTTTCTTCGAATGGGTTTTAAATTTGTAAACAATTCTTAATATGACATATAATAATAATTATGCAGTTTCCGCTTCTATTAGACGCGAAAATTTACTAGGGCTCTAAGTTACGTACACGGAATGATTATGTACAATTAAGTAATGACGTGAGCACTCATTTATTTATTTTATTTATTTACGATTGGATTACTGTCATGTCGTCTTCGCTTTTTTTAACCACAATCCCACCTGATGTTAAGTGGTGATGTTGTCAAAAGATGGTACGCAAGAGTTTATTTATTTATGTAATAGGAAGCCAATATATTATGTGCTAAACTTACATCATATACATAAACTAAAACATAAACTTACGTACTATAAGTATTTGATGAACTTTTACTGCTCTCTTTCTAACCTACCTACATGGATTTTGTAGTGTGGATTCCATACCGGAGAACAGTATTCTATATGTCGGAGACTAGTTGCGAAAGGGGGTGTCTTGTCCTGGTAGTCCTGTCGAGCAGGTGAATATTCTTCCCTGGACTACATCTACGTGGGATACGAGCAGCAACGAAACACTTTTAAACCACTATGAAGTTACACTTTTACAAGTACTCTGTACAACGAGCCGTAGGTCAGTTTGTAGACGAGTTGTTCGCCAAGAGGTTTAGCAGAGGTTACCCCTCGATATGCTAATGAAGCACTCCTATCCCTGACTCTGTCGAAGCATGGTCTTATAACGCTTCCATCCCATTATCAACCGAAGTCAAATTGATGTCCGTACTATGCACATCCTCTACATTTCATGCCATTGACATCCTCTTCACTATTGACATCTCCGATTTATATTACTAAAAATGAATGCATTAAAAATAATAATTTTGGTTTGTGAATTATTAAAACCTTTATATACTCTTTTAAATAATCCCATAAGTATTAAACCTGATCAATATATGGACTAAAGCTTAACTTAATATTAATTAAAATACCTAAATCTCGGATTACATTCCGATACATTGGGTCTTTTGTTTGGAATTTTCGTTTATTTTATAATAATAGGATGTTTCTTTTTGTTGAAAGTGATTTAGTAGCCTTCTTCTTGATTAAGCATCACATTATTAAGGTTATATCAATTTACTTGCCTGTTCATATAATATTGAATTAGGCATTCTGATTTTAATGCCAAAATGTTATATAATATTCTGTACTCGTGTTTCACTTTTAATTAAATCTTATATTTCCGGACTTCCTTTCTTATATTTTCCGATGTTCCAGTTTATAATTTCATATAGCTTTCTATATAAACGTTCTAACATTTCTTAACATCTTACAATATTTAGAAAAAAAAATTACCCATGAGATATTTTCAATCTCCTTACATTGGTCATTAGCATCGGCGTTATAAAAGTTCATTTTTTGGGTCTCATTGGTTTCTAAACACGAAGCTTCGTTACAGTCAAAGTTATATTCACTGGGAGGATGATGGCGATCTACTAAGCTCAAGGAACAAGAACTTTCTTCCACGTATCACATACAAACTTTCATTATTACATAGTACTAAGTCTAACGTTCTATTAAAAGAGTTTCATACGTGATATAATTGGTTAAGTCTATTTTCAGAAATAAAATCAATGAAGTATTCTCTTGTTCTGCTGTTGTAATTAAAAGGCTTCAAATATTGTAATCCACACTGCTTACTCCATTTGATGTTAGGTAAATTAAATCTCCTATATGATTGTATTATTTTGCTCTTGACACGCGCGCGATATATTATCGCAATAACTTTCAAGGCAGTCAGTAGACAAAGGCGATGGTAAATAAACTCCGCACATAGATACCATTACCATTGTTGTATCAATTAAGTATTTACTTACCTTTTGTAATTAAAAACTATAAATATATTTTAAGGGTATGTTTCTTTGCTAATTTTTAATGCGATAAAGTCCGATTTGAGCTTCAATATATTGCAAGAGAGTCATTATATTACTATAGAGTGACTGTCGCAAAATTATACCATGCTATGGAATGTCGGATCCGGGATGGAAGCGGCAAAACTCTTAATTAAGAGTCTTGCAATTAGTCACTTCCGGAAGCTTCCACAGGATTTCAATTAACAATTTCCAGCATTTCACTTACAAGGTGGGATATAAGTTCAGCTTTAAATTGAAAAATTCTTAAGGAAAGCGGCCTATTTTTAACGTATATATTTAATATAAAGATTCGATATTAATTGTGCTGTTATACCATATTATCCTATGAGATTTTTTTAATTACTAGTAAACACTTTTGACGATTTTGACATTACATTCAAAGAAAGTTTTTAATTTTTTCACTTTTTAGAGTGACTGTACGAGGGTAGCAGATTAATTGGTGTCTCTGAAGAAATCAGAGCTGCTATCCATTTCTAAAGGCGTAGTTTTTAATGAAATTTTCTTAAAAGCCTACTTTAGTAGATATTACGTTATAACTTACACTGATTAAAAGTTTGTTTTCTTTTTGGCAGCAGTCGCTGTTGTCTTTGATTTTCTTTTCGGTTGTTTGTAAAACTTTTGTTAATGTAACCTCTCTATAGATTTCTACTCAACTTTTACAAAATGAAGGATATTGATCATATTTACTGGTATTTTTGGATTACACTAGAGACTGAGATTTCTTTTTTAACAAAATAAGTCCGGTACTTTAATTTCTTTATTTTGCTACTCAAATTATACTAGTTTTGTTCTATCAATTCGGGATTCCGAACATCTATGAATTGTGTTGACTTTGGAACGACGTGTATTGTTTTGAACATTAAGAAAATAGGGAATAGGCTTACATCTGTAGGCAAGTTGTCAGTGCATCTTGTGTCTCTGACTACGTCATCCTACATGTGGCCGACATACCAAAACCTATCGGGGCCAACGGCTATTAGTCCTACGTTAAGTAGGTAGAGCATATCACCTTATCGGCTCTATTGATATGTGAATTCAGTTGAAGTTATCTTATTCAATATTCATGCTGTTTAATTGATTTATTTAAAATTATGTGAATAGTCAAAAAGTTTTTCGATATTGTGGAGTCTTCACTTTTAAAGTTAATGGATGCATTTTAATATAAAATGGTGAATATACAACATTTATTAGAATATTTCATTATACGCATTCCTCACGAATTAATAATATTTTTGTAAGGAAGTAGAAATATATGTAATTTTAGGAAATGGGGTAAATTGTTCAGCATAATACTTACATTTACATTCCTGGCGACCGCTAAGTGAGGTAGTTTAATAGTAGACCCGCCATTAGTGGCAAAATTTTGTCATTATAGCTGCTGTTTATAGCCATCGGTAATAACCAAAATTGTTACTGCAACTTAAGGTTAAATAATACTTTATAATTTACTTTGATTTGGTTGAGATTAAATTAAAGTAAACTTACACTTTTTTTAGTACTTAAATATTGTCGAACAAACATTGCAACCGAACGCAATACGCGTATTGCATTTGGTTGCAATGTTCAACTCAGTTGAGTTGAACTCATGAGTTCAACTCAACCTGGCGCGCGGTGTTATATACATTTAGCAGCTTTAACTTGTGTGGCAGTGACGCTGTAGTCGTTATCCGACTAATCTTTTGTACACGTAGACTGAACTTTCTATAAAAAAACGATGCTAATTATTATATATAATAACCGGACTTCGCGAATAGTTGACAACTTACAAACAACATAAGAATTAGGTGCTGGAGGCCAAATCGTTATATCCCATTCTTATCCTTTTTTAATATGCTAAGGATTGGGAAGGGGAAGAGGATTTGACGGGGATGGGGATGGATAGGAAATGAAAATATCCTTTTTTTGTTTATTTGCCCTCTGTCCTTTAAATGAAAGGCAACGCACCTGTAACAAGCCAATGGGTTACCTCTGGATCACTTGATATCGGATGAACCGCTTGCTTGTTTGCCAATTTCTGCAATAAGATAATATAGACATTTTCGTTATACAGCGAGGTTTATCGACAAAAAAGGGATTTTAATTATAAGTCGGCTAGATTGTATACCTTTATCGCCGATCCTGTTTCTAATAGAAGACTTAATCTCTATCCTATCAACTAGAGGTAAGCGTTAAAATGTATGCTACAGCGAAAAATTTAATGTAATACATAATAATATAAATTCTTTTGTGTTCGTTTTATTTCATTCACATTTATTCAGTTCAGTTTTCACATGGAACTAGTGCAATTGATTTTTATGCCGGCAATTGAGCAAGTAAATGGAAAAAAAACTCACACCAATAGACTTAGGACAATGAGGCATCGAGCAGAGTTAATTTCACGCACCAACTAACGCTCATGTTGTATTGAAAATGGGTAAAGATAAATTGAATTTTTTCACTTGGATATAATAATATAAGTTATAATAATAGATCAACAGTGATTAAATCATTAGAATGAGCTATTTTAATAAAAAAAAATCCATTAATTTCTTATTTCCCATTACGTTGTTTTACATAATTTTACATTCGCCGTCGTGGATTTAGTAAATATTCGACCACCGCTGGACGTAGATCTTCCCCATTGATCGCCACAAAGATCGGTCCCCAGGCCATAATTTATATTATTAGCAGTTGACTTAATTCAAGACAAGTATAACCTTTTTTAAAAAATGTGAAATCGCCTAAAAGTATTAATCATTAACAAACACATATTAAATTATGGTTTGTATACACAATAAAAACAATTCTAAGCATTGAATTAAATTTAATAAAATTCTGATCAGCTCTACCACATATTCTCTTCGTATAAAAAGTAAGTGTAAGTAAATAAAGGATGCGATCATCGGACATTTGTCAGAAAGTATTTTTAACATTTTTTAACAGCATAAGTCGAAATAGTCGTACGATTGTAAAACACCGGAACGATCCCTATAGACTTTTCTAAACCTTTTGTAGCGCTTGTAGAACTGCAAGCGCTTTAGTTTTTAAAGTACAAAAAGTTAAGACGTTAATAACACCTACTCCTCAGTGTAGCGGAACAATAGAGAAAATGTGCCGTGTCTTTTGTTCATTCGCATAGCATATAGTGTACTCAACTTTTTCCTGAAAGCGTTACAAACAAAGAGTTGCCTGAGGATTTTCAACGAGCGGGCTTTGTCACTTTCCTTTCTAAGAACGTAATTTGAATTTTTCATAAAGAATATTTCGAAAAGGAGTTATGTAAATATATTTTTATTTTATAAATCTTTTTGTGCCTTTAATTGAATTATAAATATGATGGCTCTTAAAAAGATTACATTTGTCAATATTTTTTAAAAAACTACGGCTACATATTTGACACAGGCAGTTCTTATTACTCCGTGTACCTACGTTCTAAGAAGAGTCTTACTCTAGTTCATTAAATGAAAGTTGCAAGGAACGGCGGTGAAAAAGGTATACGATGCATACTTCACAATCGGGCGTTTGACTATTTCGTTTTTAGAAAATTTATTGAAACACCTTCATTATTGCTATAAACGGAATGGCTATATACAGATAAAAAAATACGTTTTAAGTAGATCGCTCGACTTTGCGTTTAAAAAATCGTTAGTCATCTTTTGCAGAAATTGATTCTTTATATCATATCCAAAGTACAGAATGAAACAGTATAAATTATAACCCCTGAGATTTTTAGAGCGTCAATATATCATGTTAGGTATGTGTTCTATATTATTCTACGTTATTTATTTTGTTCAAAGTGAATCGAATATTTTGTAATTTTACAAACCGAGCGGGATAAAACTGACTTTAGCACTTTTATCACATTCTCGACATAATGTGTTTTCAATCCTATTACTTTACACCTTGCAAAGAGATCCTTTGATCCACGAAAGGTGCTTTGAGTAGATAAAGGACGTGCACGCTCAAAGGATTTATTTAAAGTACTCTCTCTAATAGTATCTAAGTGTTAATAGACGTTGATATATGTAGTTCACAAATAAACTGCGTTATTTCTTACTTTTAATCTTACTGTTTTTTTTAATTGTTAAACTTAATTTGCATTAAGCAGAAAACATTGCTCGGGAAACGGAAGTCCTCGCGATATTTGACGATCTCAGCAACGGAATTGTCTTTGATAAAACAAGACTTTTTAGTATTACCAATTATTCACGAGGAGGGTTGTCAGTCAGTTGTCAGGGCGGAAAAACTGTAGCCAAAACCGATACAGTATGGACTACGTTGATACTGTGCCGACCCCACCATGAGTGGGAAAAGGGCAGGGAGATGATGATCTATATATATAGCAGCTGTTTCGTCTTATAAGCCTAGTAGAGTTATAATAGGTTATATATTTTTATTTCATATAAAAGTTACAGAGAATAATTGAATTTCCTGTGCAATGCAATACGGTCGTCGATGGACACTCCATTTCTATTGAAATCTAATTTCCAGCAGAGATTCCGGTCCAATCATGACAAAACAGAAACCGAGTCGACATTGTTAATTGGAATCAGACTGCAGCGCACTTTGATTAGCAACTCGGCAAACTTGAAACTGCGCACTAATCATGTACCCGACGATGTACTTCGCTTTTATTTCTTATTCAGTTTAAGTGGAAGTCCTTCGCTTGCTAATTATGATAATGACAGCTATGTTGAATTGGACAGTTCAGTCTGTTTCAATTAATTAATAATTTTTTGTACGTGCAAGATTATGAAATTTATTTCTTCACAAATATCTATATTACAGAATTAATAATGAGTAATAACTCTTGTCGCAACTAGTACTAGTCATATGGAAGAACTTCTTTAAAAATGCGGAGCGTCAGCTCTTCTAGTTTGATCTTACAATCAACCACAACAAGACCAAAATAATGATTGTCGACCGTTTTAATAACAAATTGCGAGAGGTTAAACATATCGCGAACAGCACAGTCCAACCATGTATTTATTTAGGAGCGTGGATCTTGAACACGGGGGCTGTATCGACGAAATCAAACAACGAATGGCGATTACTAAGACAGCGATGAATATATAATAGCTTCAGAAAATTTGGAAGAACCGCAACATTACCAAAGACTCTAAGACCCGGCTATTACGGTCACTTGTGTTCTCCATATTCCTCTACGCATCAGAAACGTAGACTGTGCGAGAGAGTGAAAAGCAGAGAATAGATGCGTTGAAGATGTGGTGTTGGAGGAGAATGCTGAGAATATCCTGGACCGCATTTCGAACCAATAATCCATCCTCGACCAACTCGGCATCAAGCAGCGTCTGTCCTCCATTGTTCAGGCTCTCATTCTTACTTACTACAGTCACGTGTGTAGACGAAATAATGATGTGTCCATCGAACGCTTGGTAGTGCAGGGAAAAGTAGAAGGCACCAGAGCACGAGAAATATCACTCATGAGTTGAACCGACCAGGTCAAAGCGACAGTAGAAGTCCCTTGCGCGCATCTGTGAAAAAGGCAGCTATTTAGGGAGTAATGGAGGCGCCTAGTGGTCACTGCAACTACTTTCTTCGAATCGATCTCAAAAACTGTGAACATCGACAATGCCCTTGATTATACTAATAGACAATAAATATCAAGAGACGTTTATACGTTTATTTATGCAAACGTATAACGCAAAAGCGTTTCATGTTGTAGTTTAACAAGATTTCTTGTAATATACAGCTATGACAAAGAGAACTTTCCTTTAATGTATGTCCTTCAAAACTTTGCCAAGTTTTCTTCTTAGCAATTCCTAAGTGTTGGCAACAAAGGCAATAACGTCTTGACACAAACACCTTATGATTTGACATACACGCCTTCTAAATAATCTGTTACTTTACATATGTAAATCTAATATTACTTCTGGATTTTGAAGTTATATGATTTGTAATGACGGTGAAAGAAATGAGTAAATGTATTTAATAAAATTAAACTTAATAAACATCAATTTGTTTTGCACATTTAAACCTTATTTGTTTTTGTATCTAGTGTTATTTACTATTTAATTTTGGCTTTATATATAATATTATGCGCGAACAGTCAAAGGTACGCAGAGATCATGGATTTCCATTTGGCGCGATTCTGGCGCACCTCTCTCTTCTATTATATAAGTGCTCATTATATCGCCCTTTTTTAATAAGCCATTAATCTGGTGGATATAAGTTATATCCTGTATAATATTAATGAATTAACATCAAATAATTTACTAAATTGGTCTACCACGTACTACTTAATGAATCAGTTAAAACAAATCTTTTCCAAGGGTTATTAATGATCTGGTTTTGTTGTTTTTATCCTATGTTTTATTTGCCTCATTCAAGGAGTCGTGAAATGATTTTAACAGTCGAAAACAGTTTTTTTTACGGAATAGCAAGCAAGCAGGTCACTTGATATTATACAATCACCGCAGTTGACCTATATTAGGGTAATCTGGTGAAATAACCGAGGGATTAATCCGAAAAATATGCTTTTGTGAGCCGAAATTTCCATGTCCAATATTTTTAGAAGGATTAGCCGTGACGTAGTAGTTGGGTGAACAAAAAAATTGTACAAAAATTACTAAAGCGTTATTACAACAGTGGCGCATTTAAACTATTATTTTTTAATACAAATAATTTGAGTGAAACCTAAGCAGTTAGATTTCCCTTTACTGTGCTATTTGAATAAAAACATTGGATAAAATGTCTACGTGAAACGTTAACTGACAGTATACTGTCAAAAGTTTATCCGAATATAACTTCCTATTCGAAACAATTTTAGTTCGAAAATTAGCTTCGGTAAGTTGAAATAGAAAAAGAATATTTCGTTGTTTTATTTTGACGAAATCAGTGCATAAAATTATCAAAACTCTCATCAGACATTATTAACTAAATGTTTATAAATCGTTCGCGAATACCGGTATTGGTACTGACAGTTTCAGACCTGTCGGAGGTCTTTCTTACAGTTAGTAAATCAGCATATAAACATATTTCTCGTTGTTTTATAAGAAACTATGCATAAACGTATACATTATTAAATAATATATAAAAACGTATACATTTTATAAATCGTGTCTTTAATTTTTTATAGAAGTAGGCAAACAAGCAAGAGGTTTATGTAATATAACCTGACCGGTAGGTATCTGCATCAAGCTAATGAGTTGCAGATGCGTTCCCTAACTTTAATTAGCAGTAGGGGACAGTAAAAGGATATTTTCTATTCTATCTATCCTCTCCTCCGTCAAATCCTTTTCCCCTTCCTATTCTTTTTTGAAAAGAAAAGGAGTGGGAATTGGAAAAGGCCCAGGATTAGGGCTCCGGCACCCCGCTCATCGGATTAAACACAGAAATACTTAGCTTCAAGATTACTAAAGGACATCATCCGCGTTTCATACCTTTTTGGTCCAAATGTGAAAGTGCTGACCACAAAAATAAGTACTTTATTCTTACAGAACTCGTCTACCTTCGCATTTCTTTATATGACACCAAAGCTGCAGCGCCACTGTTAATTATTTAAGTTCTAAAAATCTGTTCATTCTGTTTTTCCATATATTTTCAATCAAATGATTTAACTAAAACCATCACAATCATTTAATGTATGGAAAGACTTATAGAACTCAAATCAAATCAAGTATAGCGGTGTTACAGCTTTGGTGTCATATGAAGAAATGCTAAGACAGACGAGTTTTATAAGAATAACGCATTATTTTTTTTGCCCGGCATTTTTACATTTGGACTAAAATATCATCCATTTTGGTCCAAATGTAAAAATGTCGGCCAAAAAAATTAGTCCTATATTTATATATTTTTATTTAAATTCATCCTGCCAGGATCCTATCTTAGGGTTTAATTGGTTGTTATGAAGTTATACATCTTAAGTTATTTTTTTGCACTTGGAAATTCCCAAAGATATGATTTTTTATATACCCTGCATATTTGTATTTTACACAAACATGAGGATTTTTTTAGAAATAACATTTTCTTAATTTTACGAATGTAAACCGTGTATTAGAGTAATGCATATTGCGTACTAACAAACAGAGTACAGAGTAAATTTTCCTTGTTTCCCAAAGGGCACTGTCGTAAATTATACCAAGCTTGGGTTATTACATTTTCAAGATTAAGATCTCAAACATATTACAACTGAAAATATTGTTAATCCGACGTTATTTTTCTTATATTTTGGAAAAAATACCTTTACGTAACGTACGTTTGTGGTTTGAATGTACACAAATTAGACTAATGAAATTATATTTAATGTTATGTCGAGTGAGTAATGAGAATTTAGGTCGATGTCGAGTAATTATTATATGATAGTATTTATGTCCAGCTATGTCCCCGTTGCCTTAGACGGTGCATCTCGTCCAGTTTGCTCCGATTTCCGGTACCTCGGCTCATTGATCCAAAACGATGGTGATAATGATCGTGACGTGAAAAATATAATAAATGAAAAATAACTTTCATCATGTCGTCGAAAGACGCTACGCCACGTCATCTACTTCGTGGTTGACATTTGAACCTTAACATCGTAGTTTAAGCCTGACATAATGCAAACTTCATTAAAATCTATTTTACTAACTTTACAAGCAAATAATATAAGTGTATGCGTAAATGTTTTTGTCCTCTTAATGCAAATGAAATATTCTGTAATTCGTAATATCTCTCTACAAAATTTGGCATACCGAACAAGTTTGATTTCTTATGTACAACACATCATACGCTACCCCTTTGTCCCTTTCATCCCTATAGACCCAACTCCACGTCACATTAAGGAACTAATAAGCTTTGGGCGCAATGTTGATTGCCGCCATTAGTATAAACGTTAAAACTAATATCCTGGCAAAATACATTTATGCTGTTTCAGTCTTATTCGAACATTTTCTGTATAAGTACTAAAGTAAATGACATAGTTGATCTGTGTACAATATTCTTAGTCAGGGCGTATATATTATACACTATAAAAATAGTATTAAAATATAATTATGGAGCCCAGTTTATAAATATATTGATTCTTAATGGATGTAAACTAGAATGTCACGTATGTCATAATTATAACACTTCCAGTGCTTGATCTTTCTAATAAAATTTACTGTTAACCACTAACTTTTTCTTATGAAATGAAAATCTTAATAAGTCGTAAATTTGCTGCGAGCTTACATAAGATGTTTAAGAAAAAAGAATCTAAATGTGGGGTTTAAGTAACATCAACATAATACATACAATTTACATGCGTGCGTTGTTTCATTAGAGAGAAATGGCTTCCGTTTACAATTGAGTACTGATTTGCATTTAAATAAACCCGCTATAAAAAAAAAATATTGAAGCTTCTTGGCTTTCTACTAAACTTGACTATATGACTCTAAATTTCTGACAATTCGTATACATATACAGGACTTAACTATTAAATTTAAAACATTCCTAGTCATATTGTTAAATACTACATTGAAACGAATGGCCAATGAGAGCATAAAATACCTAGAATGGCGGCCACGTACAAGTTGAATCAGCGTAGGTAGGCATCCCAGAAGATGGAACGATCTCTGGTCAAAGTTGCAGGAGTTCACTGTATGAGGGCAGGGCAGGGGAACGATCTGGGTGATCAATGAAGAACGGCTACGTCCAGCAGTGGACGAATATCGGTTGAAACGAAGATGATGACATTGAAAAGTATTAATTTTTTTTTAATTAACAACCCTGATTTGAGGTTAAGAATGATATTCATACGGTATGATATCTCAATGTAAAAAATATGATTATATGAATGATATATTTCTAAGGTTCTTATCTTATCTTAGACTGCCTCATTTTATAATATAACACACTAAACTAAATATATATAGCTAGTAATGTAGTAATGAAAGAAACTATTTGTACACGTGTATACACATCCTTTTAACGATAGGCTGATCCCCTATCACATTTAATTGTCTCTATTCTACTATGGATTTGTAAATGTAACTGAAATACCAAGTTTAATTCCGCTATTAGTTATGTGGCAGCGGTGTTCTCTCTAATTCACAACGGCAAATAATGCAGACCCTGTGCAATACGCTACGAAAGTTTCTGAATAAATTTACATATTATCAGAGTTCTACTGTGAGCGACATTATTGCCAGTTCGCCAGGCTATACCTAAGTTTCATTGAATTTGCTCTTTTTTGTTTTATTTACCAAAATATAATTCAAATAACGAATATTAAAGACTACTTTCGCGTATGTACGTACGATTATGTGATCTATTTATGCTCTCGTGTATTTATTTGTTCTGTAGTTAATTACATTTTATTTCTTATTCACTTGTTGAAATTTATGCCGTGTTCACTTTTAACAATGTACTCAGGGTTTCTAGTCTTAAGTAAACGTACGTACACAATTTTAATTTTTTGGAATAAGGCACTTCACTTCACTTAAGGAAAAAGTCGCGGGAATAGCTAGTTCATTTTTACATGAACAATAAACTCTAAGTAATGACAATATCAAACAATAAAATTCACAATATATTAAGATTCTTCAATTTGTATAGTTAAATTACTTACATGGAATTTATAAATTAATAGGAGACGAAGCTAACAACACAGATTGATTGAGTTACCTTTATTTACATGACGTGAGTTATGTTAGATAACAGAGAACGGCAAGAGTGAATATGGATGCGGAGCTTGCGATGCAAGGATGATGAATAAACTAAAAAAATACATAAAATACTTATGAACGCACCTAAGAAGTAATACTTCTTATATGTAACAAAACAAAAATAACTAACAATTTTATCCCATATGCCAGTACGCTTAGTTTGTGAAAAAAAATACATTAAATGCAGTTGATAACGGTTTAATTAATGGAATGGAATTATATGTATGAACTTTAGAAAATCTTTAAATAAAAGTTTTTGGATATTTAATAAAACAGGCAAATAATAAGAAAATTTGTAGGAATATGAAAGTAAGGCGAAATCTGTGAGACATTACTATGCGATTACTTGTCTGTGTTGTACTGTTGTTAATATAACTCTTGAGACATAGATATTCCACGTGTTATACTTTCAAACATTTTCAAATATCTTCTGTTTTATTATCTTCGACAGTGACGACCGAAAAACGAATGAACTAAAAAAAATTGTTCTAGTAGGTAAGCTAAAAAGGTCTGTGAACAAAAAATACTTGTGTGTAAAAGGGTTTGGGAAGTGCAAACTTAAAACTTGTAACAAGTCTAAAAGCTTGGCCTAGTTTCGTGGACAAACTGAAGCTGAGCACGAGAGGCTTTATGAATGCTTCAGGAAAGAGGAAGAGAAACTTTTGGCAGCAAGAAAATAACTTGCCACATTTAAGCACTGACGTAACAAATACATTTATACCGTTATGAAGTTATATATCAATCAATTTAAAGTTTATTAAATACATAAAGTTAAATTACGTAAATATTCATTGAAATAATATTTTCCAATAACTTATTTTCTGTCGTGTGAAGCCTTCCCTTTCCGTTCATGTTTTCTTCTCTATAAAAAGAAAAACAGTATCCATACTTCACTTGTTTTTCTTGACTGTTGTTCATTTGACTTATCTCTTAGGAATAGCTTATGCGAGGATCACGAAACGCCCAATCCATACGTTATAGCACAAATCCGAGCTCACCGAGGGACTTGAGACCACTGTGAAAATAATCTCTACTTGAGATTATATTATTTATGGTAGAGCCCGAAACAATAACATCTGTGGCATGTCTGGCCAGGCTGGACCGGTGAAATACCACGAACAGTTAGTTCACAGAAGACAGTAAAGAACAAAAAATTTGCGTTCCGTCTGAGGGGTGAGAGGCCTCAATCCAGTCCTCTTTCCCTTCCCATACCTTTCTAATGAGGAATGGATCGGAAGGGGAAGATGATTTGACAGGCGCGGGTATGGATAGAAAAAAAAAATCCTGTTCATCGCCTCCTCTCCATCCATTAAAGGAAGGCAATGCATCTGCAACAAATTAGCTTGTTGCAGATGCCAATGGGTAGCGGTCACTTAATATCAGGTGACCCGCTTGTTTGTTTGCCACCTGCTTCCATAGAAAAAGCGAAATTTAAAAAAAAAACTGTTAAAGCATTATGACCTTTTGATCAATCAATCAATTTTACGTGAAATGGTTTTGGTAGGATTGATATTTAATTAAATACTACTCGAAACAGAACTAAAATAGATGAAAGTTTATAGTCACAGTAGAATGACAGACTCGAAGCGAAGATTTCCATTGATCGCACGCTAGATCGATTGGGTTTGCAATTTGCTTTGGTATTTGCATATGCAAATTGCATATTTCACTTCGGTAATATGGGTCTATGATTATTCCATATTGATGTGGTTTTCAAACAGTTCAAAAAAGGTTATTTATCTTTTTATGTGACTTAACTTGATATCCTATCCGTAAATCTCTATAAAAATAACATGCCACTGTGGAATCATAATAAGTAATCAGAATAACTTTATTCGAATATTGATTTTCGAATAAAGTTATTCGGAACCCGAAACCGACCCTACGAGTACGACTTCGTATTGATATGGGTATGTATATTGGACTATGTATACGATAATACGAGAAAATAAATTTTCTCCAATCTCCCTATTTTCCGCGCTTTTATAAAAAATAAATAAATAAATAAATATGCGGGCGTGAGCCCGTAACCCAGAGGGGTAGGCAGAGATCATGGATTTCCATTTGGCGATCCTGGCACATCTATCTCGCTTACTCTCGCAGCTCTCACTACCATACATTAAAGTGGGGACTAGTACAGCATTGTGTATTGCCAGACGAGCCTTCATAGACACATTCTGACTCCTCACAACTGTACCTATAGCCCCATTCATTTTATTTTCTGTATTCACTCGTCGTTCAAAATCTTTAACATGTTTACCATCTCTACTAAACAGACACCCCAGATACACGAACTCATCCACTTGTTTCACTTGTTTACCGTTAACATTTATATCAATTACTGTCTTACTCTGTTCCCTTTCAAACACCATTACTTTCGTCTTATCTACATTCATCTTCATACCTTTACCTTCTAATGAATCATTCACTACATTCAGCATAAGTTGTAAGTCCTCCGCCGATGACGCAAACACGCTCTGGTCATCGGTGTATAAGAGGCATTTTACAACTAGCTCAAACATTCTTAATCCACACTCTTCGTCTTTCAAAGCTTTCAAACAATCATCCATAAAGAGATTGAATAGCCACGGGGATGCTACACAGCCTTGTCCTACACCTTTATTGATGATAAACCAGTCTGAGTAGACCCCGTTAATCCTAACACAAGCAGTAGAATCTTTATAAAGAGACTTCAATGCTTGTATAAGGTCACTGTTCAATCCAAATTCAATTAAACTTGACCACAGATCATCTCTTTTAACTTTATCATAGGCCTTTTCTAAGTCTACGAAGACGCAGAAATTTTTTTGGATTACAGCCAGAAACTTTTCTTAGATCATACGTAAAGAAAAGATCTGATCCATGCAACCCATTCCTTTTAAAATATATATTATTTAATAATAGATTTGTTTAGATTATTACAATCTAGCTTGCATCTAAATTTATATACGCTAGATCGTAAGTCTAACATCACGTTATAGTCGCTTTTTGTTTTTAATTAACAATAAGTCAGAGAAGTTACAATTAAGAATATTACTTTAAAGGAAATTGAATTCTATTCGTGGCAGTTAAGAGCGGAAGCGGCTAATCAAATTAGCTTCAGATCAGGTGTGTCGCTGCAGACATTAAACTACGATACTGCAATCGTTACAGTGGCAGTTAGGCTAATTGAAATTACGTGAGTGTAATACTTATTTTAAGTGAGAAACATGTAATAAAATGAGTGTTTTATTGTGTTCCGCTGCTAATTAAAATCTTAATTAAATATTTTTAAAAGATATCGTTAGAATCATGCCCTTATTTACGCAAGAATATTGTTTTAAAATATTTGTCAATTATACATTCATTCATTATTGTTTCAATTTAGTATTTTTATTTTAGATAGTACATCAAGAAATTTAGAATAATTTATTAAATATTTTCAAATATTGTGCCAACTGCACTACTTCCTTTGCTTGTTTGTTCCTTTTTCCTCTTAAAAATGGTTCGAGGGAAGTCGTGCGCGCAGTGGATAGTTGAGCTCCAACTTTTGAGCTGTGCTGACGTTTAGTGAAGTGATTAGAAGTCAAAGTGTGATTTGTGAAGTTTTATCAAGAAGTGTAATAAATTGATTTAACTGTTAAAAAGTGTTCTCATTTTCTGAGCCCTCAAAATATACTATACACATGAATAAAAGAGGACGTTATAACTAAAATCTAGGTACGCGTAAGAAAGTTACAACTACCATCCACACTATCTTGATGGTAGGCATTCCACACACACTGCGGTACTGGCTAAATTTCCCACCTCGCACAACCGCGTTGTGGAATGATGATGATTCTGTCGCCAGCGGTATTTCCACCAACGCGCCTTAGGTTTAATCAAGAAGTCTGCAGTTCCTCTAGTGTTGCGGATGTTCATGACCAGCTGCTCGTTTGCCATTTTATGATATAAAAAATACGAATCTTTATGTTAGGTATGAAAGTTAGTGACATTGTTGATAGGGGTCGTCCTAGGCGATAGTATTGGCAAGATTGGTGACGTACTAAAGAAAGTCGGTATTAAGAGCCGTAACCGACGAGCTTGTATACGTAATTGTATGCCAGGATCGTTATAAATGGAAAACCGGTGACTGGCGTTAGTGCTTATAATATTTATTTATGAGAAGGTTTCAAAACAACTTAACACGATATCGAACCCAGTATAGCCGACATAAAATCTGTATAATCTCCGAGTTGCATTTTGTACGTTTTGTAAGTGTTTGCGCCATTGTGCCATTACGAACGGAGAGATATTTTGTTCGCTCTTCTTACAAAGTGAAAATTTTAAGTTTCTGTAAAATTGCTCGGGAAGAATCAGGTACGTTCTTTGAAACAATAAACCTGAAGTAGCTGTCGGGCTTCGAAGGTTCACTGTAACATTATCTTTCGTAGTGCAGTTGCTGTATTTAAATTGAACTTTGAGATTTGTAATTAAGCTAACAGGATATTGTTATAATGGTTAAAATATAATTAACTTATATCTATCCTCACCCTCCTCTAGATTTCAGATCCATAAAAGCTTTCTTTTTTTATGGAACAAGTTGGCAAACGAGCAAGTGGGTCTATCGCTACCCATAGGTATTCGCTACAACAAAATGAGTCGCAGATGCGTTGTCTACCTTTAATGGACAGACAAAGGGATAGACGGGAAAAAGGGTATTTCTTTTCCCCGTCCA
>JWHW01028592.1:32431-56429 GCA_000931545.1 Papilio glaucus | reverse complement strand
AAATCAACTTCAGCTTCGGCGCTCTAATTTTCAAGAACATGTACGCTTCGTGTTTCGTAGAATAAACAATGAAAAAAAAAAATTACGTCTTACCTGATTTTTTTTTATGGTAGCAGGTGGCAAACAAGCAAGCGGATCATCAGGTGTTTAGTGAAAGCTACCCATAGACATCTGCAACAAGCAAATGTGTTGCATATGTGTTGCCTACCTTTATTGGACAGAGGAGGGCATAGACAGGAATAAGGATATTTCTTTTTCCCCGTTAACCCCCTCCCTGTCCAATCCTGTTCCCGTCCCTATCCTATCCTTATGAGGAAAGGGTGGCAAGGGGAAGAGGACTGAAATTAGGCCTCCGGAACCTCACTCATCAGACGAAACGCTGAGTACTTCTACTTCACGCCTGTTTTCTCTGAGGTCCTGGTATTTCACCGGCCGAGCCGGCCCATTCGTACAACAGATGTTGTTGTTGCGGGCTCTACCACTGTTAGATTGATAATCTTCTTGAAGTATCTTCTTCTACTGGAAGTTGGTTATCATGTTGGCAATCAATTTATGCTAATACTAATCATATTATAAATGCGAAAGTTTGTATTTATGGATGTTTGTTACTCTTTCACGCTAAAACTGCTGAACGGATCTGGATGAAATTTGACACAGAGCTAGATTTTAGTCAGGAATAGCACATAGGCAACTTTTTATTTCGAAAAAATGTACGGTACCCGTGGGATGCATATTTTTGTTTTTACAGGTGCATATCTACGTAAGTAAAAGGTGGTGTGTGTATATTCATATGTAGGTTCCCTATAGATTCGGAAACGGCTACCCGGGCGAAGCTGGGGCGGATCACTAGTAAAGCATAAAACACTAAAACAGCACGCATTTTTCAAGAATAATAAACCAGCCATTATAAAGCATTTTATTACAATATTTTTATTAGCGCTACCCAAAAAACATGCAGGCAGTATTTTATTAAATGTCAAACCTAACCCTTAGCGACGTACTTTGATTTGTATTTACAACGAGCCTTGTCGCCTGCGACTTCGACCGCGTAAAATAATTATCGATTCATATTATACTGAATATTATTTTTTGTATATATAATACAAAAACTAGCGGGCAAAAAGAAAAGTAAATAAAATGCGTCCCAATTGGCACGTTTTTTCTTTAGTTCTGATCAAGTATTTACATTTACGCTTAAGTGACAAACACTGTGACTTTTATTCTTATTATTTAAACAACGCCATCTTTTTTACACCATTCGACACGTGTTAATTTTGCATCACTGTCTTTGGATCTGGTTTGACTTGTGGTTTTGTATGAGTATAACATATCTATAAAACATCAATGACTAAATACCTAAAATGTTGATGGTGACGAAAGTTACTGCAGAATAATCAGCCCGCTTATTCTGTTAATACTAGCGCGTCGCAATTATTTATTTAATCAATCGTGCAGTGCGTCGTTTCGATACAATTAAAAAACACATCATAAGTACTGGCGACATAAGTTAACTCAAAACAGGTGGGAAGTTACAATAGTAAAAAAATAAACCCTAGTATTTGAACAATGAAGTTAAAAATTGAATACAAGAAAAATTAATGAAAAAAATGTCAGTTTAAACTGTTCCAAATTCAAATTAGCACGTTGCAGACCCGTGTTGCTAACGCATGTTGCATGATGCAGCTTTAGAAAATACCTGGGATCTAATATTATAATAAAGTTTGCGGTTTCAGCCGCATTGTACATATTTCTAAAGAATTTTAGTACTTCGGAAAAATATTAAATAAGACCTAATATTTTAGTCATATTCCCGTGGTATTAGTACCTCGCTATTTATATGGCCTGAGAAACTTTAGTCGTCATCACTTTCCCATCTTTTACTCATAAGGATAGGCTGGGAAGGGGAAGAGGTTTGGACGGGGAGGGGGTTAACGGGGAAAAGGATATCCTTATTCCTGTCTATGCCCTCCTCTGTCCATTAAAGGTAGGCAACGCATCTCCAATACATTTGCTTGTTGTCTATGGGTAGTGCTTACATAGCATCAGGTGGTCCACTTGCCCGTTTGCCACCTTCTTCCATAAAAAAATAATATTGATTGTAAGGGTCCAGTAGGTAACATATCTGCGACTCATTAGCTTGTTGCAGATAGGTAGCGGTCACTTAGCGGACCCGATTGGTCGTTTGCCGCCGACTTACAAAAAAAAACCTCACAAAGATTTCATTTATTACCGCTTTGTATATTACCGCCAGCGTTATCATTCTCGCTTAGCAGTATTTACCCTTTTTGCTCCTAAGTCATAGCGTGATATTGAATAGCCTTATTTTATAATTAGACGAATGCAAAAAGAATAATTCCGATAGGTAGTTCTGAGATTTGCATCCATTAATATTATATAAAAAATCCACTCACGCCCGTAACCCAGAGGGGTAGGCATTTGGCGTGATCCTGGCACACCTTTCTCGCTTCTTCTACATCCATACAACAAGCGCGTCGGTTACGGGTACTTCTTATATCGCCCTTCTTAAGTATGTTACTAATCTGATCGATATAAGTTCTCCTAGTATGTCCCCAGCCAACGCTGCCACTCACTTTTACAACATAAATTTGTTTCGTTACTCTCCCTTCATTTATCCTTTATAATTTATTAATATTATTAATTGCGAATTTACGTTAGAGACGATTAGAGATGAAATTAGCAAGAGGTTTTTTCAGTTAGCCTTCCATCAAACAGGAAGTAGGCCAATCGAAAGCAAACAGTCCGACTGGCCATTCAATAGAGACTCGATAAACCTAAAAGTGTGCCACGTCTCACTCTAACCTTAAAATATTTTGTAATTGTTTTTAGATTTTCATGCTTTTTTATTAATAGTTTTATAACCTGTCGTCCGCGGCTTCGCATGCATTCGTCATAATTTTCCATGCTGAAAAAAAGTTTAGACTCCAAAGAAATGGGGTACTATTTTATACACTACCTACTTGGGCAGGTAACAGGTTGTAAAACAACCTGTTACCTGCCCAAGTTGCCACAATCCAAACTCCATAGTCCCTGATCGTTCTTACCAGCGTTGGGCATAGAGAAGCTTTCAGCTTTTATAAAATAACCAAGGTCTGGCTGTCGCGGGCTCTTGGGCTATTAGTGGATTGTGTAAATAATTTAAGCAACTGAGCTTAGGTTTGTGTTTGGAGGTAGTTTACGATGATAGTCGAACAGTATATTTTCGAACCCACGACCTTACGCATGTCTTTAAGTTCTCCCCTTGACCCCTAAGGCATTATTGGAGCTTCATTAACCTACTAATATATGGTTTTGATGACTGGTACAAACATTTTAGCTCTGTCCTCGAAATAAAATCGAATGTACGATCGTATTTACAGTTGCGTCTGTAACGCACTTGATGGCGGCGTAAAGTTGAATGTACAATTCACTGTGAAACGTAAAATGTTATCGTGTAATAAAAAAACATTTTTTTTTATTTTCAGTAACATTCAATGGATATGGCTTACAGCCAGACAAAAAGTGCACTTTGTGATTGTGAACTAAATGAGGAATTGAATTAAAAGAAAACGGCCAAGTGCGAGTCGAACTCGCAATATAAAAACGTCAAAAAATCATGTCTGTTATACTGTCTATGGGAACCCTTAAATATTAGTTTTATATTAATTTTGTTATTTATTTTTAAAGTGAATAGTATATTTATGTGTATGGATCAAAACAAAAACTATATTTACTTACGTAGTTTGCGTTAAAAATATACTTTTTGGTCACATCTTAATTAAATAATTTGTTTGTAAATGTTGACCTTAAAGAGCCTTGTAGATATCCGTTTGTTTCAACCGGACGACGGACGGTCGATAATAGGCGGCGGTGCATCCGTCGTAAAGTGGTCACCGGACCGGTATCCGGTATCATCATAAACCATACACCACCACAAATCCGGCAAAAAAAAACACGGTCCGATGTCCGGCGAAAACACGAACGCCCACAGCGCTGTCAGTCGTGTACTAAATCTCACTATCAATATAATACAATATAATAATTGATGATGGATAAATAATTATGGTATGTAAGGGCCAATAAAAAAGGTAATAAATTACCCGTAACGTATCTATTTTGAAGATCCACATGTATCTTGAACCGAGGAAAAGGTAAAAGGCAAAATTTGCTAACCAAAAGAGAGCCCGCGCCCCACACAAAGCGTTCACGTATTTCTGTATATTGATGTGAGATCAAAGGAAACGTCGAATGCCATTCAATCAGATTCTTTGCTTTGTATAACACATTCGGAAGGTAAAGGTTGAGTTTGCGGTTGCAATCAGTGTGCGGTTCCAAGTTTAGATTTAATTTAAAATAAGTTGACGATATTTTTATTGTATTTATTTATTATAGTAGAGGAGCCGACGATGGTAAACTTGTACATCCTCGAGCGTCATGTGGACCTATTGTATATTGAAGATTAGATGGTAAAAAGAAAAAAAAACCGGTGAAGTGCGAGGTCGGATTGATGCACGATCGGTGCCGTACTATTATTATCTATAAAAATCGCGTTTGTTGTATGGGAGCCCCCTTAAATATTTAGTTTATTCTGTTTTTAGCATTTGTTGTTATAGTGATTGTTAGATAGTTGAAATGAGCGTTTTTGTTACTACAGTTTGTTGAAATCGTCAGATTATCTTATCACGTTATTCTTGAACTATTCCCTTAAAAAAAATGACAGACTTACAGGATGTTGACAGTTTTGTTGGTAAACATCATTTAAAGACATATTTCCATATTACTTTCATGTCCAACTTAACGAACCTAACCTTCTATATTCTTACTTACTTTTTGACGATTCGACTTCGTCAGTTTGTAAACTGTCTAGTAATGATACGGTTAATAGTTAATATAATAATTTGTTGATAGCTTATAACATGCCTAGTCCGATCGTAAACTGATGAAAGTCACATTCGGTCGGTGACATAATCTATTCCAAAAGTTCAATCCAAGCTTGATCAAACTCCTATACTTTGTTGAGATAACCATACATCGCTTTGAAATGGGTCAAGTTTTCCGTTTCCTGTACCCCTGATCTGCCGATTATGTTTATTTACTTAAAGAAATGAAAGAAGCGACTTCAGTTTTAAGTTGGCGAGATGTTTCTTATCAATCAGTGATCGATTTTAAATCGACATAACTTCAAAGGGCGACATCAAAACTTAGAGAGATATGAGTTTAAATAAACGGTTACACCTGGCACTTACTGTGACGTATTGCATATGGCGACGCGAAGGAAACGAATCTCATATATAAGTGTTTCATTCTTGTATAAAAATGAATATCATATAAATTAACCTTTCAATTCAACAATCTATGCACATAGAGAAGTATATTACATAAGATTTCAATAGCATTACCTACCTTTAATGGATAGGAGTGGGGATAGAGAGAAAAAGTATATTTCCTTTTCCTATTCATCCCCTTCCCACGTCCTCTCCCATTTCCCATCCTATCGTTTGTAGGAAACGATGGGAAGAGGACTGACATCGACCGGCACCTCACTTGTTGGCACCTTCTCTTAGCATATGCGACGTAAGTATGTCATTGTTTTATGTGTGGTGTTCGATGAACCTTAGTTTCATGCAAATGTACTTATCTATTGTTTTACTTTAGTTTTGTGTGAAATCAAGTAGTAAGAGGCAGTATGTTGCAGATTAAAACATAACCAAAGATAGATTTGTCGTTGATTCACAATATTTCCCCGCCATTAGGTAGCTATACTCTTAATATGACTTCCACTTTTCCCAAGTTCCTTTGATCTTCTAGAAATCTACATAAAATATTTGATATGAATACTTTAAGCCCAATAAAATTGTTAATTTTTGTCCATTTAACAAACACTTGAAAAATTTAAAATAAAAAGAACACAGTCGTATAAATGGGATTCAAAGCTTGTTTACATCCTGCTCGTTATCCGGCTAAGGAAAACCTTCCATCGGCTCATACAATCTTAATCCTCGACACTAACAATGTTAGCCGGTTAAATTGAATAGAACCTTTTGTGTATACTAGTAATAAGAACGGACGCATTTCTCAAATTGTTCGGGTTATACTACGGCAGCCCGTTGAAGATGCGAACATGTATTTTCTCACAGTGCGCATCGGGTTTTCGGGAGGGATGGTCGTTTTGTCCCCGTTTTTCTCGAGTTCCCGCCGATCGTGTTTCGGCGAACTTTTTTCTTGTGCTGTATTCTCTTTTTCTGTGAATAACTAAGCGAAGTGCAGTTATAAGGCTACATTAATTGTTTAAAAATTGTTGGAAAACTGTTCAAAGGATAGTTATGTAAGTTATTTATTTTTACAAACTAGAAAAAAGATGGTAATATTTAGAAAATATTAAATTGAGTAATAGAACTTTTTGCGTATATTATAGTAACTTCCATCGCATTAAATAAAATTAAAAAATACGATTTAAAATAATTTAAAAATAAATAAAAATTATTTCACAACCCAACTAGAGCTTAAGCGATGATTTTTCCCAGTTTTTCATTAAAGTACAATGTAAATAACTTTCATACAGAACTTGTTTAACTTAATAAAAGTTCACTCATATCCAACTCAACTTAAATAACGTTAAGTAATTTTTATATTGAATAAATTAGCGCTTGACCACGATACCATGATATTAAGTGGTCGATCCAAGATACGCAATTACTCTTTCCAGTATTCAAAATTTCATATTAAAACTATTTATGCATCTGTTATAGGTTTACTTATGTTTTAGTGACTTATAGAGTGAACTTTGACTTGACGTAATGTGTCTGACTTGACTTACAAGCGGTTGACAACTCGAAGATTAATTCACTGAGTAATTAACTAAAATTACTACATATTTAAATAAACATAAGTCAAGTAAATGCGTGATATTTATTATTATTATTTGAATAATAGGAATAAAAATAGCGTTATAAGGGAAAAGTGAGACTTAAAAGAGAATGTTGTGACTAGAATTGAGAAAGGTATGCTTCGATGGTTCATGGCATGTTGAAACGATAAATGAAGGGAGAGTAACGAAACAAATTCATGTTGCAAAAGTGAGTGGCAGCGTCCTAGGAGAACTTATAACGATCAGATTAGTGACATACTAAAGAAAGGAAAAGGAGTACCCGTAACCGAAGAGCTAGTATGCGTAGATGTATGGGTGTAGAAGAAGCGAAAGAGGTGTGCCAGGATCGAGCTAAATGGAAATCCATAATCTCTGCTACCCCTCTGGGTTACGGGCGTATATTTATTTTATTTATTTATTTACATTTGATAATGCGCCCGACTGTGCCCGGGTACCACTAATTTTGTTGATAATAAATCTTCTATCTATTCTTTATTTAAATACTATATTTATACGCATAAAAGGTGATATGTATGTTTCCTATAGACTGCTAAACGGCTGGACCAATTCCGATGTAAGTTCAGATTGATTGATTGACAGATTGCGATTCGATAAACATAAAAATGACTTTTGTCTGGATCAACAAGACGTTTGCTTACAGTATTGATGTAAAGACTTCCCGAAGTACTATATACAAATAAAAATCATCCAGTGATGTTTACTTTATGAAATTGCTGAATATCTGATTCGGTTAGGAACAGATTGACTGCTGAGCCGTCTTGTCCGTTAAGTTTGCTAACTTTGAGTAGGTCGCTGACTCTCGCAGATCTGAAACTGTCAGAGTTAGTTGTCCAGGCGACCGCAAGATTCTTGAATGATAACATTAACTTGATAAATTAATTGTGAAGAAATAACCGATGATTTTATAGTTAAAATAATCAACTCATTTTCAAAATTGAATGTTTAAAGTAATAACAAATAAAAAACTATGATCGAAATTAATGTTAATATCTCAGTAATATACAAGTTGTTTTTTAATTTTTATTTATTTACGAGACACATACAATAAAGAAAATAAAATATTTCATCAAGCTGATAGTTTGTTGGCGATTATATATGCACACAATACTTACTTCCATACAAATATAGTGCATATAATATTATAATATACATATAATATGTCCACGTATACGTACATATACACTTATTACCAAGACTATGTTTCTCTCCCTCATGCTACATCAATAAATGTGTCCCTTAGTTTTTAAATTTTGTTCTACTATTATACTTGTCCTCACAAAATATCTCATTAAAGATACACGGTATCAGGTACATTCGTTCATTATCCTTATTTCGACTGAAAATTTTCAGCAAAACAAACGTTCAAAATATTTTAAAACAAAATGTCATATAGTAACTCTAATAAGGCCATCATCGATAGCAACCGTAAGTGAGCCTTCTCGAATTTGCTCGAAATCCAGAATAGTAAAGTGAGATAATATTATGTGGGTTCTTCTTGAAATTTCTCATTGATCCAAATACCTTCAAATTTTAGGTCCGTAGACAATTAACTGCAACATTTAACTCGTTTATTTATTAATAACAAGTATAAAAATATTCATATTAATATAAGATGAATGAAGAGAATAACGAAACAAATTTATGTTGCAAAAATGAGTGGCAGTTTTGGTAGGGGACGCCCTAGGAGAACTTATATCGATCAGATTAGTGGCTTACTAAAAAAGTTCGACATAACCCACCCATAACCGACGAGCATGTATGCGTAGATGTATGAATGTAGAAGAAGCGAGAGAGGTGTGTGAGAATCGCGCCAAATGGAAAACCATGATCTCTACCTACCCCTCTGGGTTACGGGCGCATATTTATTTATTTATAAAAATATGGTCTAACTACCATATAAACATTTAAGATAAACAATCAGTACTAAAGACTACTCAAATTATTATTCAATGTCAATATACACAACGGATGTAACCGCCTTAGTGTGTAACGCATGATATGGGAGAATCCGGCTCGAGGGACCAAATGTAACTGTTCGCAAAAGCAAATATGGACTAATGTGTTTGGAGTTTGTTGTTTTGGATTTGAATCATTAAGGTCTTAATTGCCACATTAAAAACAACGGTATTATTATATATTTTATAAGTTCAAGTAAAAGTGATATATAGGATTTTGTTGGCATTGTGTCAATATTCGGGAAATGTTAGGAAGTCCCACTGTGACTTACTAGTGATATTACTACAAGAAAGGTTTGTATACGAAAAATGTGTATTCTATTTGACGATTACACGTTTCTTGTAGTACTGCAATAAGTTCAACTTTTTATAGATGATGGTGGTAAACGACCGGTTCATCGAATACCAAGTGACCGCTGGCCACAGGCATCTGCAACAAGCTAACGAGTTGCAAATACTTTGCCTATCCTTAAGGGTCAGAGGGGATAAACAGAAATAGAATATTTCCTTTTCCTACCAACTCCGTTCAATTATTTTCTTATTAGAAAAAGGTGGGAGCGAGAAAAGGATCAGAATTTGACCTCCGAAACTCATCTCGCGAAACGCAGCGATAGTTCTACTTTATACTTTTCTTCTGTGAAGTCGTGGTATTTCTTCGGTCCAGGCGGCCCATTCGTGCAACAGATGTTGCAGGCTATACTTAAGGCAACATTTAAAACGATTTTTTATATGAAATAAGTAATAAAAACAAATGTACCTCAGGTCTTACCGCCACCTATAAGTGCTCGAAATAGTTGCGGAGGCGTTGCACATTTATTAAAGGAGACAAAGGAAGTGAGGGAAAGGATAGCTAACGAGAAGGATATTTTACTTTGAATTTTTACTAATATTTATATATAAAAGAACTAGGGGTCATTATATTGGCCTAAGTCACATAAAAATATATGTCGGGCATAGTCAGTAATGGCGTAACTCGATTCGAATGTTCTATAAAGCCTTGCTTATTTTCATGCGGCTCATAATATCACGAAATCTGTTTAATATCTGATATATTTGCGCCACGTTTAATGTTTAATTCATTGCGGGTATCGTCGCTTTACAGGTGGTTTAATTGTGGATATTTTATTAAATGGGCATAATATTTCATGCATTAAATATAATGTTTGAATTAATTTTATATTGTTTTATCAGTTCTGCTTAGAATAGACCCGAAATAGCCTGTCTCTCAGATCTGCTGTCAGCTCTAAGAAATTATTTGTGCCTATACGGTCTGTTCTTCCCCTGTAGCAAACTATTATCGTTTCTGTCTCATTTACTATAAATTCTGTACCTTTTTCTGACTTATCATATGTATATTAAAGTAGTAATAATAATATGCGCTCACGACCGTAACCCAAAGAGGTAAGCAGAGATTATGGATTTCCATGTGGTGTGATTCTGGCACACCTCTCTCGCTTCTACATCCATACATCGACGCATACATGCTTGTCGGCTACGGGTACTTCTTATATTGCCTTTTTTGTTGTTTTATCGTTTAGTAGGGCATTATAACTTCTTCTAGAGTGTCCCTTACCAACACTGCCACTCACTTTAACAACATTTGTTTCGTTATTCTCTCTTCTTATTTTAAAGTGTTTTTGTTTATTAAAATACTAAACCGTTTTTTTCTTAGAATCTTTACAACCGTTTAATTTTATAATAGTGGTGAGTTGGGAATTCGACAATAGTGTAACTGTGGGTTCAACGTTCTGACACTAGCTTAGTCTATTAAATCCCAACACTCAGTCAACCCTCCACCGAACGAGTAGCATTGAGTACAATGCAAATACTGTGTCACTGCTGGCCGGCGATAGCGAAAATTAACATACATTTGCAAGGATGTTTGTCCGCGTTAATCTGTTCGAATGGTCACCGGGCAAAAACTCGAATATTTACACATTTTTATCTTGAACATTTTTCATTTTAATGTCGGTGTTAAATTTAACGTTTAGGTATATGCGTTACTCGTTTAGGCATGGAAACGAGTTCACAGCTCACCAGTGATTCCTGTGACTGTGATTATAAAGGCCTAGATCGCCTGTTATCTACCTGTTATGATAGCGATTCGTAGGATTATTCCAGTTTTTACTGGTTTAAGAGACGCATCGGCGTCTGGTTTCTTCATTCGTTCTCTTCTCGAAGCTGCATAAGATTTATTGGCTTCTGATTATTCATATTGTAATAATCAATTAATTGATTTGATCATCACAACTTCGACGTCTATCGTCTGTATTACTAAGATTTTCTCTGACTTGGCTTTCACTCTCCTTGTATTTAGGAAGTAATTCTCATTGAAATAATACTAATTCGAGTAAATATAATAATTAATTAACCTCCTTAAGTTTACGTAACTAAAGCGTATTTTTCTTTTTTTTTGCAGGTAATTGAAAGAGGTTTAAGTGATAAAAGTGTTTTTTCTCCAAACATATAAAACAATGACAGTAAATACGTGAAATCTAAGATGGCGGACATGTCTGGTGGAAAAATTGTTTGGATTGTACTCTTACTGGCAGTTGTATTGGACAATGGCTTCTGTCATCCTCAAGAGAACGAAGATCTGGGTGAGTTTTTATACTAATCTTAAGAACCTATAGGTCTTTTGTAACACCCTCTAGTAACTACTCGATGGTCATCCTCAAGTCTAAGGTACAACCCAGGGAAGATAGTTCCTCTAACTCCTTTGCCCTTTATCAGTAGAAACAGAACCACACTATGTTACTGTACTCTCAGCTCGCTTGACATGCCCTTATGTTGCCGACATTTGAATCCTAGAATCCGTTGCAAAGCGGATTTTGTGTTGGTCTAAAGTCTTTCTTTTGGTCGTGTATTAAAATGTAATTTTTAAAAAATATATGGTAACAAATCAACACTTGAATATTTTTTTTTATTCCCTGCGTGTGTTTTATAAGTACGGGAAATAAAAATAAATGTTGAAATAGAAAACAAATCTGTAGAGTATTTTTTTTCATATTTTCATTCTAATGATTCCGGATTCACGAGAAACGAGAAAAGTTTTATAGGTTCGAGCTAATAGTGAGCGCGCCGGGTCTGGGCGTAAATAAAAAATATGGCCAGCACCTGATAATAAATAGAGCCTAGGCATGTGACAGTGTATCGATACATATTCAATATCGATACAAATAGATGCAGATATAGTATTGTTATTCGTACACTTGTGAAACATAGTAATAGTAATTTTATTATACTAGCTGTAAATACCCGGTTTACTTCGGTTTTTGTATTATACAATAATCAGATATAAATCAGTATATACATATGTATATCATTCCATAATGATGTAGACGGATAATAATAACATATTATCGAAAATTAAAATTTTACGCTCGTATGTTTTACACCCCTACAACCATCCACATGCAACCAACTAAATGACACTTGGTAAAGTTGAAGCTACAACCACCCACAGTCTAAATAGCTCTATGATGTGAAGTGTGTGCTATAAAGTGAACTATAGGGCAGCCCGCGTCCATTGTATATACCTATACTGAACCGCTCCGGCTCCACTTTCACAGGATCACCCGCTAGGTGAATCTGAACATTCCCTGAAAGGTTTATTGAAATCGGTTCAGCTGTTTCCGAGTCTATAGAGAACAAACAAGTTTTTATGTTCTAAGAAAGTACTCCTGACAATAACAAACACGAAAACAAATTTAGCAAAATTAGTTCAGTCGTCCACGCGTGATGCCGTGACCTAGGTAAATAGGGATTCATTATTATATATACCTATATAAAAGATAATAGATTAGCAATAACCTGCAGAAATGTTTGTTCCAGTTAGACTGATGTATTAAAAATTGTCAGTCAATTTAGATAATAACGAGTCAAAACTTTTCTCTATCTTTCTTGTATCAGGTATATATAGGATTTCATTCATAATTGGATACAGTAGGTGGCACCAGCATGTTAGGTAGGCCACCTAAAAGATGGACCCATGATCCAGATCATCTTCCTTTCTTTGACCAGTCAAAGTAGCTGGAGTCCACTGGATTAAGATGGCAGGGGAGCGATCTTTGTGGCGATCCATGGGCTAAAATCTACGTTTAGTGGACGATCGTTGGCTGAAATGAAAGATTGAATAAAATTTAGCTAAATCCACTGATAGCAGACAAGGCACGGCAAGCGTCTGATGGTCCACTAATGAACATACATATATGTAAAGGTGGTGTGCATGCAATATTCATGGAGGTACATAGATATATCGATATTTGATCTGTCGATATAGATCAACACTAGTCAAAAAGAGCGGTTTACTAGCTGAATTATTTTTGGAGGCGCGATTACAACGGCAATAAACGTTGTAGAGTTTTTATCGTCGTAGGGTAAATTGGAAAGGCAGATGTTTGGTAAGCATTCATTTACGGCAGTAACATGTTTACTGCCTTGGATTGTATTGAAATAATTAAGATGGCAACGAATTGTTACACCCTGTTTATGGTAGTTGTTTATATCGGGAGGATCAGTAACCTTTCCAAGGGTATAAAAAAATAGTAAGATTATTTTATACAATTTCAACTTAGTTTAAATTTTATGATAGACAATGGTTTAATAGTCGAATGGCATCGCATGCTTATGTTTCGCAGTCGTTTATTCTAAACCAATAGACTATTGGTGCTGTTTATATCGCATTATTGGCCCAAGTTAACTAACTTATGGGGCCATCCATCCAATCCATCCATCCAATCATTCCATCACCGCATCAAACCAATCCATAGGCATTTGCAGCAAGCAAAGTTACAAATGAGTTGCCTTGCTTCTTCTATCTCTGACCAGTAAAGTCAGAGATAGAAGAAAAGGATATTTCGTGTTCATATTCATCCCCTCCTTGTCCAAGCCTTTTCCCCTTCCCAACCTATACTTACTAGGAAATGACGAGAAGGGGAGAAGGAGTCAGATTAGGCCTACGTCACCTCCCTCTTTAGAGGAAGCGCAGAAGTATACTCCTACTTCACGCCTGTTTTCTATTAGGTCGTGGTATTTCATCGGTCGAGTCGGCCCATTCGTGCATCAGGCGGGCTCTAGTCTCTTTTAATTGGTAAGAGACGTAATACTTGTGTTTATGTATGTATGCCAGTTGCGTGAGACCATGAGAACAACTTGCATTTATAAGAAAAATATTTTTGTATCAAGCGCCATTTTTCATTTACTTTTCAACAATACGTTCATAAGTCACGACCGGTCATTTGCAAAACAAATTTTGTGAATTTAATATGCATAAAGGAGTGTTGAAAACTGTGGGTATATACTAAATCACGATGTTAATTATACGAAATGTTACTCTGTTGAAAAAATCAAGACGTGTAGCGTAGAAGGGTAACCTAATCTGGCATTCAAGACGGCTTGTAGATTTAGAAAGGGTGTGTTTAACGCGAATACATTTTAATACCTAATTTGTATTCACTTGGTTCTTTTTTTTAATTTAAATTAAGTACTGTGGAATAAAAAAACACCCGGCAGATGTGAAACATTACAATGAACATTCGAATTTCTAATAAATAAAAACAAAATAAAAATATGGAGTAAAATAATGAAACAGTATAGAGTTTCGTAGGTAGGTAATAATTGCAGAATATACTTATTTATCAATCGAAATTAGTATGGGCGCATACAACAACATACACACACACAAGACAGACGGTGGAGTAGAAGGGTTGTAAAGCCACTGAGCGTCACGGCATTGCCACGGCATACTCAATTGCAATTCATGTTTACTCGTTAGTTCGTAAAAGTGAAATGCATTTAGTTAGTAGTAGTTTTCTTATGATAAGAATGATAATGATGACGTGTCGATCTGCAATGGATATGATAACATTGTGTAATAAAACTCCCTTAGAAAGAAATAAAAAGAGTCGAAAGAGGCTTATGCAGTATGATACAAATACTATAGAAAATTTAAATTTACTTTAAAAGGTCTGATTAAAGGCTGATACAAAGCCTTCTTGTATTTTGGGTGCTATTATTTGACTAGTTGCATCTTTTTTCGCGCTTTCCTACATTATATGGGAGTGAAGAGCTGGGAACAAAAATTCGAAAGGCCTGTCTGCGGCGGACTATCCGTGCTTGAAGTAAAGCTGGTAATATTCGAGTAAAATGTAAGTTATTTTTCCTAAAAGTTTATAAGTTTGTACTCTAAGGGTATGTATGCGAGAGATATTTTGTACTACAGATAAGCTATTCAGATAAAACAGTTTTGATGCAGACAAAATATATTATGATTGAAGTTTCCAGTTTAGAATACAGATAAAATTTCTTTGGAATAATTTTGTATAACATTCGGAATATTATTTAGATACCTGAAAGTCTAGTCAAAGATTATTGTGTCGGAATCAACTGTTGAACTGAACTATTTGTGCACTCGTCATTTTTAATGTATTACATAGTTTATAAATAATATACTACTGATATTACATTACATAGACAGATAGAGTAAGTACATTGAGTTTATTACAAATTGAGATGGAAATGTTGTAAACAAACAAACGTCACCTGTACAAGGCAGTAATGTAATTTTTTTGAAATCGTGAGAAAAGGTAGAGTTAATTGCATAATATGGATAGCTAATGTTATAAGGTATTGTGAGAAAGTTTTAATTTCGAAATAATTTGGAATTTACGAATTCTAGCGAAAAATATAAGGTAACTCTTTGTTTTTTGATCCCCCCCCTTGATTTCCATCTTGATTCGGAATAAATTATAGTTGTTGTGCAAAGGGTCATAAGCGACGCATGTTTTACCACTGAACTGTCGTCTATAAACAATTCATTGTTAACGATTAACACATCGACCTTGTGGAAGCCGTTAACTCCATTGAAACTTTTCTAATTAAGGTAAATCAAGTTGTATTCTGTCTATCTTCAAGGTTCAGGTTTCAATTTAAGCGCGTGTATATGAACTAGATTTGAATTTGATAGTAATCACAAACGAGACTTCTGACACAATCATATAGAGCAATTTGTTAAACCATAGACATCCCTAATAACATGTTCGCACGAAACCATAAAAACAGTGGGATAGATACAATCGTCAACCAAAGAGATTAGTCAGAGATCAAGAGTTCTATAGACTTTATAAATTAGATTTAGTTTCGATTATCCTTTTAAACGTTTCGCATTTGAGTTACTATTATCTTATCTGTGGACCACTCAAGAAAATTAACATTTCAAAATTCAGAAAAAAAGATGGATTAAGGAAGTAGCAAAATAAATATACACAAAATAAACTATCACTACCGCAAGGTAAGCTGTAAGACAATTGGACATGGAGATGTAATTTTTAACAGTGGTAGAGCCCGCAACAACATCTGTTGCACGAATGAGCCGGCTCGATGAAATACCACGACCTCACAGAAGACACGCGTGAAGTAGAGTATTCTTCTGATGAGTGAGGTGCCGGAGGCCTAATTCTAATCCTCTTCCCCTTCTCTGATGAGGACTTAACGTTGAAGGGGTTGAATAGAAAAGGGAAATAGCCCTTTGCTGTTTATTCCTTGTCTTTTTTGCTTATGCAGATGTCTATGGGTACGATCACTTGATATTGGGTGAACCGCTTTTAACGTTTACCACCTTCTGCTATATTTTTTTTCTGTTATAACATTGGAAAAATTAATGAATTTTAAGAAGTTAATATGAAAAACTAGCTGTTCCGGCAAACTTCGCTCCGCCCTATAATTAATAGATGTATCAATATTTCGGCGATAATAGCTTACACATAAAAGATAGATATATGCTGTCGCGGGTTCGTACGCATTTCCTTTATACATTATGTACGTGTAACTCTAACAGTTTTTGCAGCCCACACCAGATTACCTCCCATATGGCGGAGTTTTTTCCTCCTTACTTGACACGTATTGTTATATTTTGGACAATTCACATACTATCTTTATAAATAATAGCCTATATGTTATTCTGATTTATAAACTAAATTATTGTAAAGTTTCATTAAAATCCATTCAGTAGTTTTTGCGTGAAAAACTAACAAACATTTATACATCCATACTTACAAACTTCCGCATTTATAATCTAGTCTGATTAGTCTATAATTAGTATTAGTAGGACTACATCAGTTTGTTCCCATTTTATGTCGATAAGTTAAATCTTATCACATTTGAGACCAAATATGTCAGAAGCTAATTGAAATTGCTTATTCCTTTCCTATCAGTAAAAATGCGAGGATTATATTTCTTTTTCTTTAATAAAAGTCAGCCATCATGTATTGATACCAGATTAGAGAGGTTCTCCAGGAAAAGCCGTACTTGTTTTTTATTCCGAGCGAGGATCGCCGAGCGTTGTATGAATTTTTGAAATCCCTCGGGAATTATCGAGTGCCGGTAACGTAACAAGTGAGATTTAGTTAAGTTATTTTTATTATCGCGGGAAGCGAACTACCTAAGGGCCTTGTAATTTCGTACTCGCAATTTATCACAACATCATTTAATGATTTTAAAATCATATTTTTTTCTCATAGATAAACGTTGTAGGTAAGTGATTAATTGCAGACAAATACTAATAATTTTTTTAAAAACAATAAAAGTAGATCTGTAATAATATATTTGTGTTGAATTATATGACGAAGCGTCAATAGCCTAATGGTTAAGGGACTGCAAAACATGCACAACGTCGTGGGTTCGAATCCGTCATTCAACTATTGTCGTCAACCATTGGCAACCAAGTTTAAGGTTGGTTAAGAATGGTTAAAAGACATATTAGTAATAACCTTTTACAGAAAGGGCTGGGCTGAGGATGAAGCTTCCGGTCCCGGGACATTCCTATACGTATTACTTATTTATAACAAAGCTTGATTCTTTTCAAAAACAACAAAAAGGTTTTACTCACGATCCTTGATTGTAACACGGAGCCTCCCGATACGCAGCCTCCGCCGAGCTCTGTTTCATTCAACTTAATGTAGATTTATTTAAGTACCCGAAGGAATATTTAAATAATGGTTAAAATATTTTTTCGACAACATCGTCTTTTTATACGAGGGAATTTCTCGGACGAACGAACAAATTTGCGTATTTTATTTACTATGTATATTAAATGCAAATTCACTGATCTGCGTTATATACATTTGTGTATATATAAATTGAATTATTTTTTATGATATGCTATATTCCATTAGTTTTTTGTGTATTTAAACTCCAATGATTTAAAAATATGAAAACATTTATAATTTTGAATTGAACATATTACTATGATCAGGGGCTTATAAATTGTTGAAAACCTTACGTCCGGTTTCTGAAAAGGCGAACAACAGAAAAATTAGCTGTCAAATGTCCGATCAAAAACATTTGACAAATCTATCAAAAACCGGAAGTAAGAAAGTCTACGGATGCTTAAATGTTGCAATTGAAGTTATAAATATTGTAAACAAATAAAAACAGATAATGAAATAGGTATGTAGAAAATAATATGAGATTTCTCGACACAGATTCCAATTCCCGAACGCATTCGTATAGTTTTTGAAGTATATTGTCGTATTATAAAACTTTGCATGCTGCAGGTGTGCCGCAGAACTGACGGAGTCCTTTATAAATTCAATGCATGAGGAATATTGCACGTCGGGACCAGAATAATGTAGCTACGCTGCGACAGAAGTTGTGATTTATCTAAACGAGAATCGTTTGGAATCAGATTTATACATTTAAAATATATTATGTCAAAACGTGTTTAAAACATTCCTGAATGAATGCATAACATACTAGGATATCGTTTATTTTTAATTCATTAAGATACAAAAATGCATACAATTTGAAATGAATGTATCTTAAAACTTAATACAGATTTGTCTAGATACTTAAGTACTACACTAATTATTAAAAGATTAATATGTAGGTATTTATAGTTTTTACATAAATAGATATGCGCTCAAGCCCGTAACCAAGGGGGGTAGGCAGAGATCAAGGTGCGATCCTTGCACACTTCTCTCGCTTCTTCTACATACAGCTACGAATACATGCTAATATATGGGTATACAATGGTATATACAGGTAATTAAATATGAGATCAAGACAAGATCTTGGAAGACATTTTGTAAATGTTATGGCATGGTAATATGTATACGCCAATAACATTTATTTGTCATTTTGTTACACGACATGACTGTATGTAGGCGGATACAAAGATTTCCAACGAAAATGATAAGAAAGGAGCGCGTTCGAAGCCATAGGTAAAAGCGACTTTTATAATTATAAAAGTAAATTTGACGTACATTACCTGCCATACACAGATTAAATTCACCCGTACAAAGTAACCACTAGAATACCAGTAGACGAGCTACATACAAAGGCATCCGGCTTTGTGGAGTCTAATTAATATTAATTGCATGTAGAGCTCGCAGAGAAGTTGTTTATGTGATTACTTAGAGCATTATTTTGTGTTTTTGCGAGAAAAGTAAAATTCTGTGTTTGTAAAATTTACTAAAAAGTTTTATTAGTCACAGGCGAAGGAAAATTAGTGAGAAACGTAAACTAGGATCGCACAGTAGTAAACTATTCATTAAATTACTTGTTATTGTAACTTGCTAGAACTTGGTAAAAAAAATCGTATACATATATATCTATATAAAAATGTTTTTCTTGTATATCCGTTTCATTGTGACCTTGTCTAGTCTAAACAGCATATGTACACATCTTCGTTCATCCAATATTCTTGGAAATGTCCTCAAAGTTTTCACTAGACGTTATTTATAGATTTTATAAGTAAATATCTGATAAGAAAATGTCTTTTCGTTCATTGTAAGGCAACCACAGTATCGGTTATATAGATGTCTAAAGATGTCATTGTAGAACAACATGCCCGACGTGTAGTATTCCACATGCATCGGATTCATAAAGATCTCTCAGCGCTGAGCTTGTTTGATACATACAGTTCACGTATTTTAAAACAGATAACTTTGATTCTAAGAGTAGTTAACTAATATTAAAACAAGATTTTGATTGCTTTTGAATGAAAGAAGGTGGCAAACGAGCAAGCGGAGCACCTGGATGGCACCCGTATGTTAAGTGAGAGCTACCCATAGACATCCGCAACAAGCAAATGTGTTGCAGATGCGTTGCCTACATTTAATGGACAGAAGAGGGCATAGACAGGAATAAGGATATTTACCTTTTCCTCGTTAACCCCCTCCCCGTCCAATCCTCTTCCGGTTCCTAATCTATCCTTATGAAGAAAGGGTGGGAAGGAGAAGAGGACTGGAATTAGACCTAGGAGCAAATAAAATTAACCCTACAATCCACAAATCACCGTAAGTAATTAAGAATGCTATAATAAATAAAACTATTTTTTTTATGGTAGAAGGTGGCAAACGAGTAAGCGGATCACCTGATGTTAAGTGAGAGCTACCCATATACATCCGCAACAAGCAAATGTGTTGCAGATGCGGTGCCTACCTTTAATGGATGGAGCAGGGCGTAGATAGGACAAAGGATTACCTTTTCCCTGTTAACTCCCTCCTCGTCCAATCCTTATATATTTAAGTCCAATCGAGGAAGAATTAGATAGCAACTGTTATCCGTTTTCCGTTCACTCGTATTCAAATTACCTACCGTTACTTAAAGTTAAGGCAGATTACGAGCTTCTTGCGTTTGACGCACCTTTGTCGCTTCTAGAAATTCCATTTACTACATCTGCAAATCTCTAGAGTCATTAATTTACCATCACTCTTTCTCTAAATTTGTTTCCTTCTTTTTTTCTTTCTATTTTCATCAAAGTGTTCTAAATTCGAAGTATTATCCACTCTTTCATGTAGTTCATTGAATAATGGGATGAATTACCCTAGAAGTAATTTGTGATGCAATGGTTTGAATATGTGACTTATTTGTGATGCAGCATTATTGAATTGAACAATTAGATCTAGATGAACGTATCCTTAGATAAAAAACAATCGTTTAATTATATTTAGATGATGTCAGTTATAAATCTAATAAATAATATAAGTTCATATTTTATAATCTTAATAAAAAGTAAGTTAAATGATAATTCTTCTAAAGATCTGCTTAGTTTGCAAGCGAGAAAATTGTATAAATATTTTTTTATGTTAGACACTCTAACTTTATTAATTCAGCCTTTGCTAATGAGTCTTTGCCTGAACGAAAACGAACGTAAAAAAAATAAAAAATCTTGCAGCATTTAAATTTATAGTGAAAACTTTAAGGTTTGATGGTCGAAACAGAATCTCTCTGGCCTTCTCCTATGTTATGTGAAGTCGGCATAGTATGACCGTAGTCTAGTTGTATAGGTTTTGGTTACAGTTTTTACGACCGGCCACTTGTCTGACGCTAAACCTTCTCCGGGAAATTAATGTTCAAACAACAAATGGTATGAACCTCTCAAGCTTCTAATGATGATGATGTCCAGGCCGATTTCGGCCATGGCGACTGTGTTACTGGACAAGCATTTTAACTATGAGACTTCATTCAGGTATGGCTTAGGTTTTCTGCTCTCTCATGTGCTCTTTGGTGGCTGGCGTATCCGAGCTTGTTGCTAAAAGCACGGGAGCACTTTGGACAAGTCAAAGTTCCACCAACATAATTGTAATGGATGGTCACTGGTTGGCGAGTCTTCAGATCATCTCGCTTTGTGTCGAGTCCTTCACGCCGCTCAACTTCAAAACCATCAACCTGTTGGTGAATAAGTCGCCTCCACTCGGGACGCAGTGCCGCTTTTGTCTCCCACTGCGAGGGCTCTATATTGCATCTCTTCATATGCCTCTTCAGAACGTCCTTATATCTTAGCTTCTAATAATCATATCCTGGACATTCACAGACGGCCATCTGATCCCAAACTAAGCAGAGCTTGTACTTTGGGAACCAGATAACTGATATACATATACTACTTTTCTTCCGTAAATACATACTTAAATAGATAATTACACTCAGACTCAGGACAAACAGACATGTTTACACACACAAAAGTCTGTCCTGGATGGGGATCGAACCCACGACCTGCGGCGTGAAAAGCAAGTATCTTACTAACCACTCCAACCACGTCCTGAGAAGTATTACTACGGTGCTTGTTCCACCACCTCGTAATATAGTGTAATAATTATAGTGTTTCCGTCGACGTAACTTAACGTTAATGGACTCATGAAATATACCGCAAGATGCTCACCATTTGCAATAGTGCCAAGTGAATACATAAGATAAATAAATTTATTTATGTTTAAATTATAGATAACGTAAATTAAATCAGTTATCAATGTATGTGTTCTACACTGAACAAATTGTATTTCATATTTCTGCACTAATTTCATGGGCATCTTAATTATGCGATAAGGAAGTTCGAATTGGTAATAGTTATGCTGTATAGTTTATCTGTACCTCTATACTTAATATTGTGATATTATAGAGTCAATATTTGTTCATTATGCTTTGTCTGAGTGACCGAAAAGGAGTGCTATGTTTTTCGCATATATGTAAATTCTTATTTACCCGATTTCTGAGAGTGAGGTGTGGTTAGATTCGATCACCGGAGTGTTTGTATTAACATTATGTGATGTTTTTTTCACAGATTAAGGTGATAAACGAGAAAGCGGTTTACCTGATATTAAGTAACCGCTAACTATAGGCATCTGAAACAAATGAGTTGCAGATGCGTAGCCTACCTATTAACAGAGGAAGAGATAAACCAAAAAAAGTACATTTACTTTCACAAACAACGAATTGATTGGAGCAGTATATTATATATCATAGTCGAAACCGTGGCTACGTTACAATGTTGTAGAACACGGACGCTATTTTTAGAACGTGAACTTTTAACATAATACTGTGTAAAACGAGAACATGTGTTTGTACAATCAAATGTTTTAAAAAAATCCGAACGAACACTGTCGCGTTGCTTTTTCTTCTTTCTTCGTTCTTTTTAGATCTACATTGAAATGGGTACAATTTACCAGAGCAAATGTAAATATAGTACAAATAGAGTTTTGTTCTTTTAAAATCAATGGAAGTACACAAAAAGAAAAAATAATCTTTCAGGTTTGTTCCTCCTTATTACTATTTGAGGGTACAAGGAGCTAAAAAGGGCATTCAGAGATTAAACAAGTAGCTTGAACTAAATAGAACAGTCATTAAATTCTTTCAAAAAAAAAATGCGCTCCGTCCGTAACCCAGAGGGGTAGGCAGAAACCATAGATTTCCATTTGGCGCGCTCCTGGCACATCTCTCTCGCTTCTTCTGCATTCATACATCTACGCATATATGCTCGTCGGTTATGGGTGCTCCTTATATCGGCCTTTTTTAGTAAGCCACTAATCTGATCGATATAAGTTCTCCTAGCCCCCCTACCAACACTGCCACTATTTGTTTCGTTATTCTCTTTTCATTCATCCTTTCCACATGCCCGAACCACCGAAGCATACCTTTCTCAATTCTAGTTACAACATCCACTTTTAAACCACACTTTCATTCATTAAATTCTTTCAATTAATCTGAATTTGACAAAATGAGTAATTATTTTCGCATGATTTTTAAAAACCATTATCATGCGTAACTTTTCATTCCTCTGTCTTCAACTACATACATCTACGCTGCATTCGTTTGCGCTTACTCTGAACTGCATTTTGAGAATGTATTAAGCATCCTAATCCAAATCCTTCCGATCAATATGATATTTTGCACAAACATTGACAGGGGGACAGAAAATGGCATGGGGAACTTACTAACTTACTTGTTTCCTGAAAATAAAACTGTAAAACCTTCATTAACAATATCATCTGCCATGGTAATGGTTCATGTTTTGTCAATCACAACTGGTTTATATAATGTTACTTATAATTCGAATTTATTATATGTGGACTCATCTTGCAAATACTTCCTACGTGGAAAATGAGAAATGAATGCGAGTGAAGCTGCGGGCAGATGCTAGTTGTAAATAAATCTTAATACAGAAGATTTCAAACAAATTAATTGATGAAAAATAATTGAAACTGTACCAGAAGTGCGACTATACGTGTGTACGTATAGTCACATATCCCACTTCTGAATCGGAGCACTCTAATATCTTCCCGTTCTAATCGACCGCGCTCACCGGGGAGCCACTCGAATTCAAGTTAACCCCTTGATATTCAATCGATTGGATCCTTTGTTTGAACATATATGACGTATC
>JWHW01028592.1:18071-29210 GCA_000931545.1 Papilio glaucus | reverse complement strand
GCCAAAGTAAAATCAAATTCAATGCTATTCACTTTAAGTCATTTCTTCAGTGTGAGTTCAATTTCGTTTCGCTTTCAAACTTTTCTATTTACCAACTATAACTAGCTCTTGTCCGCAGCTTGGCATGCATTCGTTTCTCATCTACCACGCGGGAATTTTTGTGAGATGATGTCGCGTATAACTACTTCGAATTATATGTGGCGTGTGTCAAATTAACAAAAAAAAAACATCACCATGGCAACCGATATTGTAAATGAAGGTTTTATGAAGTAAGTTTTATTTTCGGGTTAAAAGCTAAGTACCCCACATCATTTTCTGAACCCCCTGACAATGTGTGTTAAATTTATGATGATGGTTTGAGTTGTTAATGAGTTAAAGCGTAACAAACAAACAAATTGACATTAGTATTTTTAATATTATATACATAATAAACACTCTTCACTGTCTATGATATTTTCTTTCAAATCGAATCTTTGTGTGATTTGGTTTTCATAATATAAAAACCTTATAAGTGCTTTCTCGGAACACTCTTTATGTACAAGTTTACCAAACACGAGCAAATGATAAAAGAAACCAATCTCTTTTGTTATTTACGACGTAGATAACTTATCTATGAAAAATGTTTCTCAAACATCTATTCAAGTGAAACATACGACTGTGTCTTATCAGGCTCGGATGAAATTTGTCATAAAGGAAATCGTTACGACATAGTCTTTAATATTAATATTTCAATATACAATACCGATTCACGATGATCGAAGATAAATCGACATTCCTTCACAATATTTTATTTCTACCTTCCTGTCTTTCGTCATCGCACAAAACGAGCTCCAAATTTCATCCACACCATCTTGATGGTAATTCCACTACCGCGTGGTTTTCGGTTTTCTCTTGCTCGTTTACCATCTATTATAAACAAATGCACCTATGTCCAAATTATTGCAATATTTTTTAGCTGTGATTTTGAGCAAACTTAGACCTTAGCCTGGTATTCATATAGCTTAAGTTCGTTTGTAATAAATACGGGAGTGTCCATATTTCAGAACAAATCTTCTAATCTATGTATAAAATTGTTTACATTCGTTTGGTCGAATAACATTCCTTTGATTTGAGATCAATAGTGAAGTTATCGACGTAATTTTCCTTAACGATCCCATCGTTAAGATATCCTTGTCGGTTGCTTTGATCTTTTCAAAGTTAAATCTCGTTCGAGGCGTCCAATCGGATTCCATGCTTATCGCCTTTCATAATATTTATCACTTTTTTTCGTGTAAATGTATTTTTATTCATTTAGACATTTTGTATTTTTTATTTGTTAACTGTGATGAGTTTTAATTGAACTAAGTTTAAGTACAAATAAGCAAGGAACTATCTGTAAGTAAGGGTCAAATAAGTTACTATAATATTTTTTTTAAATTATGAAGCCGATCACTTCACCGAAGAAACCAATGTTTTTCATAAACAGATACTTAATAATAATAGTTTCGGATTCGTAGCCTACTACTGCACATTGAAATAGGAGGTAAGCAAGAAATTAAGTTATCAAGTGTCAACTATAACGTACGTAGGCGGTAATACAAAAATGTAGTAGATATGCCATTAGCAGGCGAAAAGCGAAGACTCCGAAACATCCCAATTGGTACGTATTTATTTAACACACACTAGCACAAACACTAGCTGTCCTCTTTTTTCGTATTATTTTAATAACGCTATCCCTTTCATACTATTCGATGAGTGAATGCTGCTGTCACTGCTTTGGAACACTTTTGACCGGTGATTTTGTATGTATATCTATAGTGTACATAGTATTGAGTAAAACTGTTAAATGTTATCGCAGGCAAGACTTATATAATCTTTGAACTCTTGAAAGGTTCTTGAACGTGTAAATACGAGCTCGAGTAAATACGGGCGGCGGGGTAATGCGGTCAATATTGGTCGGTCGCTGTGTGCTCAAAGGAAAACTTATCGGAAGCTATAAGATGTTTTCAATATATTTATGTTCATCCGTTTGTTTGTACATGTTATGATAGAAATTTAAGCATTGCAATCCATAATGAATTACATAAAATAAATAACAAACTATTAATTTAATGTTTTATTTATTTAGTTTATTCCAACTTGCGTAGACATACATCCCAGATCTGAAAAAAATATTAAATTAAAATAAGTGATGTTTTATTTATATTTTCCAGATGGAGGTCGCCTACTCGTTACAACAGACTTCGCGGAATTATTAATTTTTTTGCTCAATAAGATCAATTTTGTATTTTAATCTGCCTGAGCTATTTTGTCTCAACTAAGAATCAAACCAGCATCAAAACAGTCACTAACTCAAGTCTATATTGTTGACGTGTTTAGTTTTAAGCAAAAGCCAAGCATGGCTCACATTTTGTCATTAGTGAAACTGTCCGACAGCGGCCTAATTTGCATAATAGTGTGTGCTCGAGGCGCGCTGATTACAAGGAAATCTGTTTACGCGTCCACTAAGCAAATAACTGTAGGGGGATTAGTGGGTTTAGTGGACCCGTCCGCAACGAACAGTTTGAGGGGAGTCCCCCACTTACGCTGTCGCTCGCTTCGTCCTCTAAACCGTTAGTAAGTGGTTACCAGTGAACGAATGAAACATAGAAGAGAAACGTCAAACAAAATTCTTTTCAATAAGCGGCACATTACGTTTGTTTTCTTTGAACAGCTAGTTTGTTCTCTATTACCATCGCAAATGATTGGCTCTGTTGTCACTGCTCGTCGCTAATTGGCTGAGCAGCACATAGCAATAACGGCATTATTGGTGCATGAATTAGTCACGTGTTTCATTCTGTTGGGCTGCAACAGTTGTCAAAGAAAACTCCGTTAAACATCCACACCTATCAGCTGTCATGAAATAAAAAATCGCGCGCGGTACAGTTTATAAGCACCGCCCATCATGGTACAGTTTTCGTTATAGCATTTTGGGGTATAAGATAAGAATGCTTCCCTATCTTTTATTTGCGTTCACTGGTTGCTTCACAGTTGTGATTAAATTGAGTCAAATAACTAATTACGTCATCATATCGATTCACAGAATCATAACTGTTTTCTAATTGGCGATTTGACGTCGATAAACTATAAACTGTCGGGAAAAATACGTTAAATTGTAAATGATTCATTTTCGCCAATTTTACGACAGTTTACAATATAGCTTGTGAGATTACAAACGGTAACAGATTTAAGTCTAGCTCGGAAATGGTGGATGTATTCAATTTTGATGACACCTTTAGTGTTACAGTTTTACGTTTCCTGCGCCTTTTAGTAAAATGACTCGTTTTGGTGTCTCTCTCTATTTAATCATTCCAAATAGGAAAAGGATATCCAAATGCATTTTTTCAGTTTGTTTGGTGCAAATCAAGATATCATTAGTTGCAATTATCACAATACGAAAACAGTTTTTACTAAATTCACAAAGCTGGATGTTTCTCGTTACGAAAACATTTTTAAATGAATTTAACATAAAATTTCGTTTCGTACTAATCATTTGAACATTTCAACGAATTGTTTATTCTTTTACGAGATATTTTTTCGACCTTTTTGCTTGTTTTGAACAAACAAGTCAATGTCAAGTCAAGAACAATGAAACATTATGTTTCTGTCCAAATATAGAGATTCTCCGAATGAATCACAATCAAATATATTCCACACTAATGACGACCTTTCGAGGTTTCTAAAGGCACGTTATGTCAACACCTTTTAGAAATCCGTTTATTTAGTGGCGCTTTTATATTTTTGATACTGTACATAAGACATTTTTGTTAAAAGACTTGTAAATTTACAAATCTGTACCTTGATATTTATACCAGAACATACAAGTTACGATCGTAGACTGAATGATCTTATATAAGAAGCCATTAATATATGCGCCTTCAGCCGTCGTTCACCGTCCCCCATGCGCAGTTCACGCGGAACAGCAACGCGCCGGCGATTTCGTTACGTGTAAACATAGACCTACAGGTACAGTCGATACGATAACGCACCGGCGTTTACTTTACCTTGGTAAAGTATACAGGCGAGCATTATACAGTACACTCAACAACACTCATCAACAGTAGATATACACAACATCTCTTGCTTCAATAATTATTAAAGAGGTTTGCTAAAGAAGTGTAAAGTAATGTGTCGGATAAATATATATGTGTTATTTATAACATACATAGAATATAGGTGAAATGTTGATACATAAATAGAAATACACATACACAACTGTAGTAAAGTAAATGTACAAGTATAAACCTTGTTTCAATGCACGATATGATTGTTATAAACAAACGTCATTTATCATACATGGCGGCCATTACACTTTTTATACTTTCATCGGAAATGTTGTCATTTTGTGGATTTCTTGAGATAAAATGAAGTGAAATTTGGTTAGCTAATGTTATAAGGTAATACGATTAAAAGTTTTTTTCGCAAATATTTCGAAATTTACAAATTTTAACGTTAAAACCTTTGTTTACAAAAATCACATCTTGCTATGAAACAAGGTATAGATACATATGTTTACTATCTAGGTATTTGCGACCAGTTTGAAAGTTGGCTATAACTTACATTCCTGTGCAAAGAATGGGACCATCTGATGTCTCCAGGCAAGCTTTAAATTCTTACTGTTCAAGATTATCTTTATTGAAAACTTGAACTTTAAAAAATTACCTTCGGAATATTCTTATGTATTTCCGTTGATGATTCTTAAAGATTTTCTTATTCTATTTTAAATACAATTTTGAAAATAGAATGTAATTCAGCGTTGTCTTTATTGAACAGTACGGTCACAGGTTTGCGAGGCAGCCCTATTCGGCCACCATTAATATCACTTAGCTTGATTTATACCAGGCTATCCCGGATGCGTATAAATGAATTACCACGGCGTACGGGCTTTACACTATTATAATCCTTTGCTATAAATATAAAAGATTTATAGCTAGTATGTATTAAAGAAGTAACAAGTAATAGTTAAAAAACCCGACTGTTATCGATGATCACGCCATCTATTACTCCGGGGAAGAGTACTAATTTAGTGACAAATCACTCTTCAAATCACACAAACCGTTTTAGCTACAAGATGTGATACCATCTGTTCTGGGTCAGTCAGATAAAACAACTAAAGTTCCCGTTGCGTAAAGTATCTATTGTTTTAAAAATTTTGAACTAGGTGGCGTTAATCTCAATCGTAAAATGATTTGCTGTTATCCTGATCCTAAACAAGACTAAGACAAGTTTATGAAAAATATCAAATCCAAAGGTATATACATAGATATGAATATAGCTTATAAAAGCGTGTAAAATACAATTTTATTTAACAGCATAATATTGCACTAATAAATAATTGGATGAATAAATTTAAAGCCACTATCAAAAAGATTTTGTTTCTCTTTCACATCATTCGATTATATAAAACAAGCTAAGAGCGCCCATGTTTGCGATTAGGTTTATGGGATTATGTATGCCCTCAGTTTATGTTGTACTTTTTCATTTGTTGCAACGTACGTCAACGCTAAATAGAAAAATAAAAAATTAATCTTGCATGTAATAATTTAATAGCTTGGTTGTTCATATGCGTGGTAAAACAGTAACCGGATCAGTGAAATACCACGAGCTCAGAAGACTGGCATGAAGAGGAAGTATTCTGCATTTCATCTGATGAGTTACGTTCTGGTGGCCTAATTCCAGTCCTTTTCATTAGAAAAGGACTGGAATTAGGAACTGAATTAATTTTCTATTAAGAAAAATGATCGAAGGAGGAAGAGGATTGAATACTTTAGGGGATGGATAGGAAAAAGGAATATTCCTTTTTCTTTCCTCTATCCATTAACGGTGGGCAAAGCATCTTGCAGATGCCTACGAATTGCGGTCACTTAGGTGAAACGCTAGCTCGTTTGCCACTTCCCGCTATAAAAACCTACTGATGACGGTTAATGGTAAATTAGGCCGGTAGTATACTGGTGTTTAGATCCTATGGGTATTTCACGTCGCACTCAAGACCCACATAGTTATGTAAGCAAGTCAATGGAAACCGAATAACCCTTGCAGAAGGGTCACCACGTTGCGTACAATCGCGGTGCTTGTTTACAATCTTAGTTAATGATTACTTAATATATAATTAATTGAATAAAACGGCTTCACTCACGTTCACACACAGTGTTGGTGGTAGGTGGGGCGCGACCGCTAAATCAGTCATCCACTTACCCTGAAGAAGAAACTCCGACAGGTCCGAAAGTTGCCGGTACCAACATGTACGCCAATAGAGCCGTTTTATTTAATTTAATTATAATATATTGTATTATTTAGTAGTAATAACATTAATTTAATATTATTACTACTAAATAAGTGTCCTAACTACTTTAGCCTCTTTTTCAAAAAATTGATTTAGGCTTTTTGATCTCAATTTTAAATGTAATGCGAAAGTAGACTAAAGTAATTTTTATAATAGGTCATTGGAGTAACATTTTAGTAAGTAATTTCGCAGACCATTACTATTTATGAGATTTCAAACCGGACCTATATTACCTGAGGACATAATTGGCCGGCACTTGGGCAGGCCTGATTTACATAACAATGGCAGGAAGGTAATCGTACCCTCAATAAATTCTCCCCAGATTTATGCTTAATCAATTTCGGGTGAAATTGAAATAGCCAACGAAAGTGTTTGCACATGTAGGGTATAACCAAGTTTGCGCATCTTTATGGCTAGCATAAAGCTGTAGAATTTGTTTGTTTGATCGTGCTTATCTCAGGAACTTACAATTGGATTCCAAAATTTCTTATTGCATTTGTTAGCCCACTTATTAAGCACGGTTATAAGCTATTTAAAATCACCATATGATCCATAGGATTCGAGCAAAATTAAAAAGAACGCTAAGCGAGAAGAATGTAATAGTGCAGGCGAGCGATGCGATGGGTAATTGACAGGTCTTCCAACGGACAATTATAAGTTCTTCTATCTTCATCAGGTAGATTAAACACCGCGGCGGTCGAACCCTGTGGCACATCTAGTGTTATTATAATATGCTAAATTATTCTCACGACCTTTTGGGGCGTATCGTAACCTGTGCAAATATCATTTATATTATGAGCATTTGACTGTCGATAAAAAGTTCTTGTGCCATACAATTTTGTTTTTTGTGTGATCACTGCCATTGTGATAAGGAGAGTGGTGTGTTGACTGGTACCTAAGACCTACCGAATTATTTGTTATAGTTTAGTACATTATCTAGATAATTGATATTATTTTCAATAACCGTTTAACTTACATGTTTTTTCACTTACCTTATTTAAGATTTTATTCATCTCCTTATAAATAAAAAAAAATCATTGAAATCATATGTTTAATTTATTAAATCTTTGCTTTCGTATCTTGAGGGATGATTTTTTGAAGCTACATTTAACTGAAACCTGCGAGGAGAACCTTTTCCTTCCCTACGCTATTTTATCCCCTCAACGTATCAAAGAATAGTACCATAAGTGTCCTTTTCCAAGGTGATAAGTTTGCAGTAAGAACCACACATAGAGCTAATAAAATCTAAAGAGAAGTGCAAATCAAATGGATTTTGACTACCTTTCGTAATTTTTAGCAAAGACCTGCGATAGTATCCACCACCCGACCGTTTTTGATGATATCTCCTAAGTCCTGTAATTTATAAAATTCCTGGCGACTGATAAATTCAAAAAGGGTAAAGCCATTTTAACTATAAAGTTTAATCAAGTAGAATTAATAACTTGAAATTGATTGAAATCAATTTCCCGTTCGCGTTTACAAGTTTTACTTTAAAACTACTTTCTTCAATTCAAGAACTTCCTTTAAGAACTTTATGCCCGCTTATATTGGAAATGAAGTTCTATCTCACCGACCTAATGGAATATTTATTTATTATTTATATGAAGAACTTAACTTCTCAGATTTAATTACTTTTGTTTCTTTGCATTTAGGGTTTTTATGCGTTGAGACAAAACAAGAGGTAAGAGTTTCGTGGGATTTTCCTTTTTAACAGTGTTGAAGCCGGCAACATCTGTCGCACGAATGAATCAGCTCGACCGGTGAAAAGTCACGACCTTATAGAAGACAGGTGGGAAGTAGAAGTATTATGTGTTTCGTTTACTCAACAAGAGTGAGGTGCTGGAGGCTAATTCTGGTCTTCTTCCTCTTCTCACCCATTTTCCTGTTTATTTCCTCCTCTGTCCATTAATGGTAGGCAACGCATCTGCAATTCATTAGCTGGTAGATGCCTATGGGAAGTAGCAACAACCTTTTGTTGGTTAAGACACATCCCTTAATATATAAGGTAACTTCTACGTTGCTATCTACGATAATATCAAAATCTCTTCAAATAGGGATACCGCGTGACGTCATTGTGCACATATATTTTTGTAGGCTTAAATCGCAAGCAAATAATTTATGAATATATTATTTAGGCAGACGTCAGCTCGCAGCCGGCCGGCGCAATGTTTCCGTGATATTTTGCCGGATCAAATAAATTACCGCGCGTCGTGAACAGAGATTTATTTCATCAAACAATCCATTTTTGATGACCGAAAAATGGCGACAGCGTTGCTGTGTAGACACAAAAGATCAAGTGTTGTGTTTACATGTTCATTTATTATTTATAACAATACCCATTGGCTTAGTGACCTGATGATGCTCTAGAAGACCACGATTTCTGCTCTTCCTAGGTCAAAAGTCGGCTGAATAAAGACAAGGATTAGAAGACATATTCAGAGAATACAAAAGAAGATAAACTTTAATTGATTTCTTATTTTATTCAGGTCTAATTATTTATCTCTTATAAAGAAATAACCATATTCAAGGTAAAATGACAAGTCCATACATCGCTGGAAAATGTATTAACCATATTTTGACACGAAATTCCTGCATTCGTAGAATTCCCTATTCGAATATACTTATTGTTGCATGATGGTATGAACTAATATGAATAAGCCACTAGGTATACGACTTCATAATCTTAAAGAGTGTATATCGGAAGCTCTAATACTATTTCAGCTGTCACCGCTCGAGCATAAATAAATAAATTAATCACTACAAGAGGGGTATAGTTCGAACAATTTAAATATGCAAAGCTTCAACCGCTAACGGTGCGCGCTCACAGGGCGGCAGCTTATCGTAATTACTTTTTAATTTTGCCGGATATTGTGCTTGTACTAAGTTTTCAAAGCTAACAAAAGGAGAAAAAATCTAAATGTAAAATAGTTTGTTTAAAGGGGAAGTTTAAAAATATCAGCTCGCTGAATCACTTTATAATTGTAATGTTTTATAAAAGGTATTTAAGTAGAAACAGCGGTCGGGAATTTATTCTACAAATAAATATACGCTCACGCCCGTAACCTAGAGGGGTAGGGTAGGCAAAGATTATGGATTTCCATTTAGCTCAATCCTGGTATACCTCTCTCGCTTCTTCTACATCCCTACATCTACGCATACAAGCTCGTCGGTCACGGGTACTTCTTATATCGCCCTTCTTTAGTATGTCACTAATCTGATCGATATAAGTTCTCGGCCGTTATTGCTGATACATAATACGAATTTGCGATTAATGAGCAAAAATTTCAATTTTATCGCTACCGCTTTGCATTTGCTTTTTACTAAAAAGCCTACGGGCCTGCCCGTAAGCCTGAAATAACCCCCGCTGGAATAAGCCGCGCCCCGCACCCCTCTATATCCCGCTGATACCTAAAATTGTGTGTTGCGCTACGACTCGTGCGATGTTCCGAGCTGCCATTGACTGGTTTTTTCTATACAGTAGTAGCAGATTTAAGCTGTGAAGCGATAGATATATAGTAATAAACGTTTTTTTAAAGCTTAGAATTGGTAGTCCACCGTATGACATAGGTAAGGGACACATGGTTTACGTTTCCTTCCAATATCATACAATCCTCTGACTTTGTGTTAATGCTTGATTAGTTAACTCTTAGATCAATGGCAGGAGTAATATAGGATTTAAAATAAACAACAAAAAGATTGAAAGATAACAGCTGAAGTTAACTAACTGTTGACGGTAACAAGAAAAAGCGCTTTGACAAACGAGATAAAACCACGCGGCTGTAGTTATCCAGTGCACGAATGGATCGGTCCTGTCGCGTCTCTCTTTCATAGATTAACAGCTTAACGGAACTGTATTTCGAACAGCGAATGAAAGTCAACAACCAATCACTGTTAATAGGAAAATGCGAAGCGTATGGAGTCACTGACTTCATCTGCAATCATTTATAACGAAATATTACTTGTACAATTCATAGGATCCTAAACTAATAATATAATAAATCAGCCTTTTCTAGAAAGTTCCCCACTGCAGGGGCACAGGCCATAATCCACCACGCTGGCCCAGTGCGGGTTGGTGGATGTCACATGTCTTCGAATTTATTGGTTCTAAGACATGCCGGTTTCCTCACGATGTTTTTCTTCACTGTTTTTGGAGCAGTGGTGATGAAATAAATTAACACAAAGTAAAGCGGCTGCCTGGGTTCGAACCCGCGACCTACAGCGCGTAAGTCGGGGCCTAAACCACTGAGCCACCACTGCCCCCACTGAGCCACCACTGCTCCCACTGAGCCACCACTGTTCCCTATCCTAAATTAAGCAAAGATTTATTTAATAATTGATTTGTAATAAAAGCAAGTAGAAGAAAAGAAAAGTGTTTTTAGAAAAAAGAAGAGTTGATAAATTATTAAATAACTTTTATAAATAGGACATAAATAGTTTCCGAGGCACATACATAATCAAAATTTTACAATGTAACTATTGGACCTAGATAGCGGACGAAGACAACGCCTGATCTTGCATGATGTTGTCTTCACGGCTAACCTGGAAGTCGATAGCAGTGCCACCTACCGGGTCCAATCCATCCATCAAAACCATCCGGCGACCCAGTTAGAGACACAAAATTTCATCGTAAACGCACCATCCCTAACGGATTTCAGTCACATGAACGTTGGCTTACCTGCTATTAGAGGGTTTAGCTAGCGCGTCTCGATGGCAGCGCCAACTACTACGCCCAATTTAATCCCCACAATTAAATCAGTTGCATGAATGGACAGCCTCTAATGTAGTCGTACTTTCTTGGTGTATCTGACCTCTTGTTGGCTGGCGGCTAAATTCATTTA
>JWHW01028590.1:0-19432 GCA_000931545.1 Papilio glaucus | reverse complement strand
GTATGTAATTAACTAATTACCTATGAATCTTCCTATTTTACCTATTAATATAATATGTATATATATTTAGGCTGCATCAGAAACGGCTATAACGATTTGAATCAAATTTTGTATTTAAGTAAGATTTTTATTTCTAAATTGATCTGTATAAGTCTTTCAACGACATTTCACAATTTCCACAAAAAAAATGATTCTTTTGGGCCATTGATGGCAAAATCTTACTCGAATTGAACATACATAACGCTAGGTTGGAATTATTCCAAGTCTAAATATCTTCGATGATCGATCGATGGCGATCTTACGATGACAATGCAGGTTAGCTCGGTCCACAGCTAGTGTAGCGTTAATACTAGATAGAAATTGCTATCTATTTCTGTCCCATTAAAGTACGTCAATACTACGAAGCTAATATAACAATTGTTTTTGTACAACTGTTACTTTTAAATTTAATTTAAAACCTGTCCTAATTATGTCGCATCAGGTTTTATATTAACAAATTGAATATAAAATCTTAATTTGTAATACAATCAGAGCGTTCAGCGGTCTTAATTAAATATCGGTCGGAATTTCCAATCGGGAAACGGAGGTAAAACAACTTTCCGGAATTAACACTTGAGGCGACAGGCGAGTTCTCGGCGGCATCGGGTACGGAACAACTTTGCACTGAGCAGGTGCGAATCGCTCTAAAATATGTTAATCCGACCAAGTCTCTTTAACGTGCTTGAAATTCAAAAATTCGACGACTTCGCTGAAAGTTTCATCCCGGCATTAACCGTATCATACGGATGATCCATTAACTTACACCACAGGATCGCACGAAGCCTTCTTTTATAACAAATGACAGTGGTAGAGCCCGCAATAACAACATCTGTTGAAATACCAAAGAAGACAGGCCCGAAGTAAAAGTTTATTTTTATGTGTTGAATAAAAACGCACTGGTGTAGGGGAATTTAAGCTTTGCTTTATTTTTGAATATTTTTAGTATTAGTAACATAGTAACAATTTGCTTTTTTGGTTTTCACCTCTTCGTTAAAGTTGAGCTCAAAGCCAAAGTGAAGCCTCCACAACAACACTACCATAGATAATACAAAAAGTATAATGAATATAAAATAAAAAGACCAATAGAAAGGTATTCTATCAGCGAGTAACCTATGCTACTTTTATTTATATCTACCCGAGCAAAGCTGAGGTGGATTACTAGTATTAGATAAAAACACTGTTTTTACCAATAGAGTGATCAGACGTTTACGCAAAGTACGCGCTAGTCGTGGAATTGTGGAAAAGTAGCCCCCAACTACTTACATTTTTGACGCAAACTAATCTTAAGTTTTTATCAGCGCTTATTTAGACTACCATAACAGATCGTCAGCTCACCACCGTCTTAGTGATCATAGATATTATTATTTCATCATTAATTATATTAGAAATACATATGGTACGCAATTTGTAAGCCTTGATAAAGTGCCTGAACACTGACACTGGATTGAATGCAAGGTATTACACATAGTAATCCATTATATAGTAAGATCGACAAATTCGCGAGTGACATAGTAATCTAATAAATTAATTTAACAATAGCATTGGGCTTCAATGAATAGGTGATATCGTTTGGTGGCAAAACCTATTCGAAAAGTTTTAAGTAATTAAAGAATATTGCCGCACGCTACGATGTTACTATTCCCGGCGTAATATCGACATATTGAGGTTGATAATATTTAACTGGTTGTTGCCCGCGGCTTCGCTCACACTCGTTTTTTATTTTTCTCACTGAATATTTTTGAAGCTTGATTCCGCGTCAATTAACTTAAAATTATAGTCTTTTTCTTCTTCTTGGACGCTTTACTCTTGTCAGAGTGGTCGTGGTTATGACGCTTCGGTAGATTGGGCAGCAGACAGGACCCGCAGGACGTTCCACATCTGCCTGCTGTCTATTAATCGGGCACATTAGGGAATAGGGCGGAAACACCAACGATTTTACAAGCCTAACCTTTTCTAGTAGAATTGTTATAAAAAAGTATTTTAGAAAGTTAAAGTACTAAATAGCGGCCGTTCTGTGTTACGTCCGTCAAGTTATGATTGAATTTATGTACGATCTTACGTTCTCTACAATAAAAACTTCGCATCCAAACTGTATGGGGAGATGAGTCCACTTAGTACTGCTTTGTTTTGCGTGCTGGGTTATTTCTAAATTATGCGTCTGAACTTATTTTTAACATGAAATCTAATTATGTCTTAACTTTTAACTTGTATTATAGCGAAATAGACTCGCTAGGAGAAGGTCCAGAAAAACCATTATCTATATTGATATAACAAACTCAACTCACATAATATTAATATGGTTTTGGCTAGATGTTTATGTCTGGACGTTGCCACCGAATATTGCGACTTAAGGTTTCTTTGAATCTCTCCCTCATTCATATAAAAATCAATGTTTGCATGTTTATTGCTTTGTTCTGTTCTTCTTCGATCTTAGACAATGATATTATAAAACAAAAAGTAGCAGCATATGCCATGAGCGGTCGAAAAGTGAAGTCTCGAATTGGACATGCCATGCCATGCCATTTACATTTACCCTTAAGTGACAAACACTAGATGTCCTATTTTTCTTATTATTTTAATTACCCTGTCCAGTTTAAACGTGTGAATATTGCTGTCACTGTCCATGGAACACTTTTGACCGGTTACTTGTATGAGTATAATATCTATAGTATAAAATATCAATGTCTTTTAATAAAAATTTATAGTTCTTAATTAAAGTTTTTGTACAATGATTTCGACGTATTGAGAGTTCAATAAACCCTTTTTTACTTTACGTGGCATTGCAACGCATGCCGGGTGCCTAGTTTTTAATAAAAGGCAATACATTCGAATTAAGAAGAAAAAATATAAAAAAAGATTTGTGTGATATCAATTTTGGGCAATTGATATCATTTTAAATCACGTGTCACTTAATATTTAAGTAGCTTCACCCATGCATAAATAATACGTTAGTTAATTGTACATATGTATTTAATTATAAACAAGTTAATGCGTAAATGATAAGCATATATAACACGTCATATATGTCTTTATATGTTTTCATATTATGTTCACCTTTAGATAACTTAAGTAGCAGACGTATGTGCAAAGTTCAAATACAGGTCAGAAATAATCAATCGTACTAATATAAAATAATACTGTTATTCATATTAATAATTAATTTAAAAGAATCAGGTGTAATATTTAAGCACATAATAAGTAAATACTAAAGTATCTAAAGTATTTAATATAAATGTAAAAATTAAAAACATAAGATTTTTTTTTTTTAGAACTAGTATTTTTTTTTATACGTGAATTTGTATGTTTGTTATGGTAAACTCTGGCACTTATGAATTTCTTTTACCATTAAAATGATAAAATCATTTAAACAAACTAATTTTATGGATATAATTTAATGTTTTCGTTTTTGACCATTTCGTAAAATTATTTTGATTTCAACATGTTGTTTTACGCGCATATATAAAAAATCATGTGTTCCATTATCAAGTATTACCATTGGCTATATTTTTTGTAATTAAAGATATAAAACCACCAATATCTAATTTTATTAAATAATAATATCCCTCGAAATTATTAGGTCTGAAATATGATAGCCTAACTCGCGAAGCTCGTACTCGCGAGAGAAAGAACGAAAAAATTTTTTATACTGTAAATGTAAACGACATAGTAACAATACTTCTTGGATTTGAACAGTACTCAAGTTACGTTAGTATACACCAACCGATAAGCTATAGGGCTGTATATCACAGAAATTATTTTAAAGGAACAAGAATACAGAACAGAAGTATTAAAAAATTAAATCTAAGTAAATGAAGTTGATCAATTTATTATTAAAATTAATATAAGGGAGAAATTTAAAACATTTAAATTATTAAAAGCTCTTACACGAATTTATGATCTTCTCTATTAAGAGAAGATCATAAATTCGTGTAAGAGCTTTTAATTTAAAAAAGCTTTAAAAAGTTTTTAATACGGCGTGTATTTTCAGCACTGTGTTCAGAGTGTCTAATTAATAATAGCAGTTATACCAATTTTAATAACAACAACGTATTAATAATAATAACAATTAAAATCAATAGTGACGATGTTTACGTAAGTTTTATCAAAGTATTCATACATATTATTATAAGATATAATTAATGATCAAATAACTATGATACAGTAAGTAAAATTCTTAAAATAAATAGATTTTTAATATAAATTAGAAATAAAAATGATTATCGAAATTTAAAAATTAACGTAATTTATAAATTCCCGTATAAATTATATAATGATGAATCTGTGTTTATTTTTTAAGTAATTCTCTATTACTAAAGAGAAAAAAAAAATGACGTCACAAAACCTATTTCAATTAAATTCATTAAAGTTTGTTACGTAATAAACTAAATAAATGAAATACAAATTTCTTACCTTCCGAAATCTGTGTATACTCCTCGATGTAATAAACAGAACTGAACAAATGAAAACGAATTTAAATTAAACTAAAATCAGATGTACATAAGACGTAAAGTTTTTCGCGTTATTTCATCGGGAGAGTAAATCGTTCCCGGAGACGTCAGCCTTCGCGAGAGTCCGCGGTCAACTGAACCAGTATCTCGGCTGCCTGTCTCTTCTTTCATGAAATGAACTGAATGCTGTATTTCAATTCAATAACGAATTAAGAAATTAAAACGTTTAAGCAAAAACGGACTTAAAGTTAATGGCAGTAAAGATCAAAATCAGTTAAGTAAAGCATTGTTTTTAAAGTACTTAGCTGTTTGTTTGGGAGGGTCACAGAGGCGGGAATGAGTGTGCTGAAAAAAATAAACCAACCGCGTCTCACTGAGTTAAGGCTTCAGGGGCGGGTTTTCAGTGAATATCTTTAATTAAAACAGGAACTTTTCGTAGTTTCAATGTGTAATGAATTGAAATTTCCAGAAAAAAAGTGAAAAAGACACCTTCACTATACGAGGACTGTGATTAAAAGTCTCCGTAAAAGAGATGTTCGAGCTACTATGAAATAGAAAGTTATTTAGGTATTTGAAAGTAACAAAAATAAATTTCAAGCAGAAGGTTTTAACTCTTCTACACACGAATTGATAACCTCCTCTTTTTTGAAGTCGGTTAAAAAGGATTTGATTGTTTGTTCAGAATAAATTTAAAAACTACTTAACCGATTTTTAAAATTCTTTCACCAATAGCAAGCTCTTTTCTATCAGCGAGGGAGCTATGTTTTAATTATTTTATTTGTCTATCTAGATAGATAGACAAAGCCCTGAGTCTCTCAGTCGGGACGGACGAAGCTGGGGCAGGTAGCTAGTATAATATAGAACGAGTGATTCTTGTATGTATGTCAATGTATATATTTCGGCTATCTCTAAAACGGCTATAAGGATCTGGATCTGGATTTTGTATATTGATATCGTTTTATGATAAAATTTATTTACGTACGTGTATTTCCATTAAAAACTCGAATTTTCACCAAAAAAAGCTAATTTTTAGACTACCATTTCTTATGGTAATATTTATTATGAATGGATTATAACTTACTGATTCATTGAAATTCTATCAGATGGCGTTATAAGCCATTATTGAAATATTAAATATCGGACTAAAAATCTTACGATGACAGAGGTATCACCTCACAGCGAAGCTCTATCCACAACTAGTTAATTGTTATCCTTTAAATGATTTATGACGATAGAAATTAAAGCAAAGAGTTGAGCAACTATTTAATAGTTCACAATTTATTACCTACCTCATCCGATTATAAACCGACGAAGTACACTATGGCTCGATGACATACACATACATACATACATACTTTTGTTAATTATCATGATTGAAAGATGAAAGAGATCTCTACTAGTTATTAAATTTATTTATTGCCCTACTTCATATTAATATTATAAAATGATTTGCTTGTGTTTAATGAGTAAACTCCAAAATAAACTGATAATTTTAATAATATTAACACAGCCCGCAACAACATCTTTTGCATGAACGCATGGCTGGACCAGTGAAATACCACAAACTCACAGAAGACAGGCGTAAAGTAGAAGTATTCAGCGTTTCGTCCGATGAGTGAGGTGCCGGAGGCCCAATTTCAGTCCTCTCTCTTTCCCGTCCTTTTCTAATAAGGATAGGATGGGACGAGGAGAGGATGGATAGGAAAAGGAACGTATGTATAACATACATCCTTTTCCTTGTCCATCCCCTCCTCTGTTCGTTAAAGGTAGGCAACTCAACTCATTTGCTTGTTGTTGATGTCTATGGGTAGCGGTTAAAAATAAGTATTAAAAAGCTACATTGTCCAGAAGTAAAATGTAAGTATTTTTATTTGTTTGTGAGTAGAATAGTTACACAGAAGAAGAAAACTTGGTGGCGATTGTAATGACAAAATTATAAATTGAACAAAGAAATTCTTTTCGAAGAAAAAAAAATGTTTTCTAAGATCTGAAGTCTAGTATGATAATTCATAAAATCGTGGATTTTTATGGTTTACAATTACACCCAGGTGTAATTGTAAACCATTGAAATATTGTTTCAGTTTCTTTTTTTTATGTATTATCAAATAAATAAGTAATCAAGTGATTTCAGGATGTTATAGAAATTAAAATATTTTTTTTTATATTTGTTATCACTTTTATTAATATTTTGTCTTTCATTTTCTTCTTGCTAAAGAAATTACGCTTGCATAATTTGTCAATTAACAATAAAACCATAAGCCGAGCACAAAGTGTTATAAGTGATTTCTAAAGTCTAAAAAAAATTACAAGTGGTAATTATTACTCGAAACATAATAAGCTATCTAAATAGCTTATAATGGATATAACATTGTACAACACATATGTATAACAACTTTTTTACCAACAAATATGCATATTAAATAAATAAAATGATAGGATTAAAAATAACGTTATGAGGACAAAAGTGTGGATGTTGTGACTAGATTTGAGAAAGTTATGCTTCGGTGGTTCAGGTATGTTGAAAGGGTGAATGAAGAGAGAATGACGAAACAAATTTATGTTGACCCTCACAAGACTATCTGGGGAAACTTAATCGATCAGATTAGTGACTTATTAAAGTAGGAATAAATGATTTAAAGAGTACCCGTAGATGTATGGATGTAGAAGAAGCGAGAGAGAGAGAGGTACCAGGATCGCCAGGATCGAAATGGAAATCCATGATCTGTGTGACGGGCGTGAGCGCATATTATTATTATTCAATTCATGAAAATATTTGAAAAAATCTTGAGTTAAACAAGCTTAAGAAAGAAGTTTTACGTGTCTTTAACTTTTTACATCAGACATTAGTCAGCTCTTCTTAAACAGCGACGTCTGAAGACCTCGCTTGTGATAAATCATCAAAATAGTTCTCATTCCGATAGTAACAAATACTTTATCTAAAATCAATTCTAACTTCAAATCAGATCAGGAATTGAAGGAAACCAGAGATCAAATGTCATCTCTTTCATTAGAAGGCGTGGCTTCAGTCGACGCATGCGCGAACTTCAAATCTTAAGAATAAGACGTAAGTTTTTGTTGTCTTAAGCGATAATAGATGAGTTTTATACGGAGGACACAATCACGGAAAAATAAACGCAAACATAAGTTAAAAGCGTTCCTGTTATCTATTTTGAATTTAGTTTCAATTGCGATAAAAGGCAATAATTTGTTAATTTAGTATGAATAAATATAATTGAAAAACGTGTCGTTGTTCTCGGTACTAAAATTAAATTATTATTTGTATCCACAATCCAAAATAAAATACAACAAAGTTAGAAAAAAATATTTTCAACAAAAAAATGTTGAAGGACTTCGTCACATATGTTAATATTTAATTAACAAGTCAAAAGAATAATTTGTTTTAAAACTTTGCTCTCAAGCCATATTACAATTATCGGACAAGTATAACATTGTAGGATTAGTAGTAGACTGTAGTAAAATATAATATGACCCAGTGTCTTCAGAGAATATTAACAATTTCTTTCAAATAATGAGAAAATCTACAAACTAATAATTATATTGATTTTCACTGTTGGTTTTCAAATATATATTCTTTTTAAATTATAATTTAATTGTAAGTTATTTCTACATTCAAAGGGTGCAGACGTCTTCGTGTGAATTCTTAGTAAATATTTCGTTAGTACGTGACACGTCCGTTCATCGCGGAGTTCGGTCACGAAATGTTGCTCCTCCGTACAATTCCGCGCCCGAGCGAGGTGGCGCAGTCAATTTGTGCAACCGGGACACTTTGGCGCCCAACATGGGACCGAGCGCGAAGTTTTCTTGTGAAGCATATTAAATTTAGAAGACATTTGTGCATTGGTTATCGAAAATGTTGTTTCGACTTTAAATTTAGCTACATTCATATATGTACAGCAAGATTTCTTCAAATGATCTTTTAATACAAGATATTGTTTTTGATATAGTTTTCTGGTATTGATATTTTAATCTTGCGACTATCTTATACATATATATTTAAGCTATTGTGCGAATAATTTTTAATTAAGTAACGAACGAACGAACGTTTAGTTTAGTTCTATACTAACATATATGTACGTACCTAATTAAAGTTCTTGTATGTAAATTACCTTTATTAATAAAGACATAATTTAACTTAAATTGTGCTTCTACTACCATTTATGGTTTAAGATATATGTAACATTATTTTAAGCTTTCATCTGCTTAGCTCTACAGTTATGAGTTAAAGTTGAGATCTGAGATGCTTCTTGGAATCTAATATATTCCCCTACCGTTGATCGTAGCATATATAAAGTTATACGTAACAACTATTGACTCTTCGATTGACTTCTAAGCAGTCTATTTTAACATCTCATATGGTTGTATTACTATTACAAAACTATAGCATTTGCAGTGCAAATATCAAAATATAACCACCCCAATAGAATCTTATTTATATCTTTACTTCGCAAGTTAGTAATTGTATCTCGACTATGCCCAAATCTGGTCCTCATTCACAAATCTGGCTTGAGAAATTTCGCAGAATCCGTTAGCAGACGAAACGTGCTCTGTTGACAAAGATGTCTAATTAAATATCCTGGATGTGGTAAAATTATTCTATTACAGATTCAAATATAATTCGAACCTATATTCTCTGAAAGTATGAAATGACGGTTCCCTCAAGTCCGATGTTTTATGATCTTTATAAAAAATCTGCTAATAGTAGATTTTTTATGACATCCTTTTTCTGTAGTTCTCTGATCGTTTGATAAATGCAGCGATTAAACAGACAAAGGAGGAGATAGTATAAATAAAATGCAGGCTTAATGCTGTCCAAATAGTAACGCGGATACTACATACATACATATACATACATCTAAAATGCGCCCCTATAAGACACTATGTTTTTCTCTTGCTTTGTTTTGAGGATTTTAATATTACATTGCTTTTGATCTATCCACTTGATATTTCTCACATAACAAACTGTTTAAGTCACTCTATTGTAACAAAAGACGTTGAAAATTCACTCTCGATTTTCACCTACTTGACTTATACAAATACGACATAAATATGACTTTTAGAAAGCTTAAAATATATAATGTACAATGTCATATTTTGTTAGATTAATTTTATATCCTTGTATTGAACTGTTTGAATCATTGAATCTAGTTGGATAACAATTGGCGAAGCGTGCGGTAGGTGTGACGTAAGTTTCTGACCGATGCGATGAACTGCCTGAGCTCTGATATTAGAAATAGCAGATTGGAAATAAATACGAAACATAGAGATGGAACTGTTTGTTTCTATTTTATGGCAATAAAACTTGACTTAGTTTGATCAAATTAATTTGTTTGTAATATGTTTGTTTAATAAACCTGAAAAACATTTAATGGATATTAGAAAATATTTTTTTCGATCTTTTAGATTACATGTAAGTTAAACTAATCTAGTGGTTTTTGTTTAGTGATCGCTTATAGATTAAAATATCAAACTTAGTTTAACAATATGTTAAAAACGGAAAATCTTAAGTGCAGGACGGTAGAATCATTAGCTTGTGATCTTTATATCTTACAAGGAAATTTAAATTAAAGGAACAAGAAGATAAGATATGATACGTACACAATAAGCTATGTGTTCGAAATATATTTACATTTATTCCATATCATTATTACTACGAAACTCGACTTCAAGTATCATTCTACTCCTTAGCAAGAACACGCGATTCCCACATATTATACTTTAGAATCATTCCGTAATCTGTCAAGACGAGCCAAAGGAACAGGACACCTCCTTTTTTGGAAGCGTTCTGTCGTATTTCCGAACCGTCATACCTTTGGTCTAGATGATGAACAAAATCTGGAATTAGGTGTCCTTGATGGACGTATTAAACGATAAAGTATCTAGCTATTAGGGTTTTCTGATTTAGTGACATCTGAAATGTGTTGATTTTGTAAAAAATAAATGAAATCCTACCAAAAATTGGTAGGATTTCATGGCATCACCTTATGCGTTTTAGCATCCAATTTTCCATGAAATATTTTTGGTAGGATTGTAGTATTGTTTTAATATAACGTGCATATTATAAGCTCAATATAATAGCCTTAACTATGTGAATTCAGGTTGTTTATATTACTCTCAAAAAATGTTATGTAAAATCAGATGTTTGATCCTGATGAGTCCTTATGAAGCTTTTAACAATTTGTATTAATTGCTGTCTTTCTTTATATTTATTAGCTTAGGTTACGTTTTAAAATATTATTACAAACATGGTAATAAAAAATATTATGCATCTTGAATTTAGAATTTATTACAGTTTCACAATAAATATTTTAGTTTATTCAAAGATGGACGGACAAACTAATCGAAAACTTATAGCAGATGGACTCGAAGTTCCCAAACGTCCGTATTGGTCAGAAAACTTTATGTTGTGACAAATGAAGCTTTCGCAACACAGCTATATGTGGAATAGTAAAAATTTTAAGTGTATCGTGATTGAAAAGGTTGTACATACATACTCTTAAGTATACTTATATACTAGTGTTATTAAAATAAGATCTGTTAGTTCATAATGAATAATTATTAACAACTTTATCCAGAAATATCCTGAAACAGTAATAAACCTGTCTCTATACCTAAAATAAATCTAAGTTTTAATAGTCGTAAAGCCCGCAGCAACAACATTGCACGAATGTACTTAACATCTGAACCAAATAAGCTAACAGTTTATTTTATAAAGGTGACCAGATGAACATGTTTTCACAGGTAGAGCCCGCAACAACAATATCTGTTGCACGAATGGGCCGGCTCGACCGGTAAAATACCACGACCACACAGAAGACAGGCGTCAAGTAAAAGTATTCTGCATCTCTTAGATGAGGGAGATGCCGGAAGCCAAATTGTAGTCCTCTTCACTTCCAATTCGTTTCTAATAAGGTTGAGATGGGAGGGGGAAGAGGATTTGACGGGGAAGGGGATGTCTAGGAATATCCTCTTTCCTGTTTATCCCCTCCGCAACGTAAAGGTAGGCAACGCATCTGTAACTATAATTAGTTTGTTGCAAATGCCTATGGGCATCATTTATCTTATTAAATGGTAAATTGCTTACTCGTTTGCCATCTAGATCATAAGAAAAAAGTTAGTATTTTTTTTTAAATTCAAAAACATTTAAAGTTATATGTTATTTATATAGATTCAATACAAAGTAAGGCAAAGGAAACGTTTGTGCAAAGAGCCGGTGGTTTACCTCTGATTAAGGTTCGGAATCTATTTGATGTTTTCATTCTTTTTAAGCTAACCGAGGGAATGGAAGAACGATAAACGAACCGATTTTATGCTCTCTAACAAGTTTGGAGCGAAGGAGCATTTTTATAATAAACAAAATAAAAATAAGCACTGAAGTCTGTAACTCCGAGGGGTAGGCGGAGATTAAGTATGAATTTGGCACGAACCTGGCACACCTCTCTCGCTCCTTCAACATTCATACATTTACGCATACATGCTACTTGTATACCACATACTCTTAACACCGTATTCCTTTAGTATGTCTTCAATCTGTTCAGTAGAAATGCGTCTAGATCTAGACTGGTTCTATCCACTCTTTCTGAACGATTCTTTACAACAAGAGTCTACTTGAGTGCATTTCATTAAATTAATAAAAAAAAGAAATTAGCAAACGTTCAATTACTTCAAACGTCTACAAAAGCTTACTGTAACAGAAAACTGTGCATAATATAGATAACGTCCCAATTTTAACCCCTTCGGAATCGGAGCTACGAATATTTCTCACTAATCGAACGCAATTAATCGGTTTTTAATGCTCTTAGGTTAATAAATCTCCATTGAATGAAGTAAGGTACCACAGCTAAGACTATCGCTGTTCATAATTTATACCTTTTGAATATAATTTGAAATTCGCCGGAGTATTAAAGTGACTTGCATACTGATTGAAGTACGAATGGACTGGTCTCATCCGCCCTAAATGTGATATAGTTAGTAAATTAATTGTGGATATTTATTAGACGTAGAAAAGCTATTAAATATCCTTTGGGTGTCAAGAGTTGTATTCATAATTTATCAAAAATATAATAACTAGCTAGTTCGCTGAAAACTGCTTTCAAAGCAATAAAAATTACGGTTAAAGAAGTTGCAAATTTATTTGTACTAGGAATCAAAACATTAGCTTTCCTTTAAGGAATATTAATTTTTTGTCTATTCATTTCTGATCTTAACTTATAGTGTATAAAGTATAAAGTACCAGTTAACCTCTAAGATCTATATAATAATGCTCTGGGTATCCAATGAGATGTACATTATATAAATTACTTTAACCTTAAACAACTCTCTGGTGTTCTCTCGGAAACTCAACTGGTGTTATGTTTTAATGTCCTTTTTCGTCCGTTTTTTGGGTACATAAGTCTGCTGGGGGGGTCAGTGACCACCACAGGCAATTCTCAGTGGTCATAGGTTCCTTTTAATGTGATTTACAAAGGTCAAGGAAGGTTTTTTGTCGCTTTACTGCATTATATCAAGTTGTCATAATCTATCTCAACTTCAGGTCAAATGAAACAACTGTTAAGATGTGTGTAATCTGATATTACGACTATTTTGAGGAAATAAATAAAATTCTAAGACTTTGCATTATAAAGACTAGGAACTACATATAAAAAATTCTTCAAGTATCTTCCGTACAACAAGTGAAAAGAAATCCAGGAGGCATTTAAATATCAAAGGAAAAGTCGGCCTCGATAGCCTTCCAAGCTTCAAAGGCGGTTACGTTATTTTCCATCTTGCCGTCTCTACAATTGGGACCAGATAATTAAATCGGTTTTAGATGTAAACTTTGATAAAGCAGCAACGGCGGATATATTTTGATATGAGTTTTTGTTTAAACGATAACATTAAAAAACTAATACATACAATCATATTTTAAAAAATACTACATGGCTAGAACTGTGCAGAATTAAGTAATGAACACAAACAAACATAATGTTTGCGTGTAGTATGTATGATACAATAGATACAAACGTGACGAATTTCTTCTAACAAAGTATAATACCATAATATATTGATATGAATGTATAGAATTGTTAAAACAAATAGTGAAGTCGGTCTCTATTTAACGATTCTCAAAAGGTATTAAATTGGAAGTTTTATCTCCGTGCGCAGCCTCCAGCGGCCGCTGAAAGATATTCGGAAAACATCAAACGGATTCGAGGCTTTAATCACGCTAAAACCGCCGCCCGGCCAGCGACGCTGCAAATTAAAATTGTTCAAAGTAACATCTCAATGAAGACTAGTTTCGATAAATCACAAAAATTTAACAAATTACACGTTTAATTACGTTTTAATTTTGTGTGAACTTTCCAATTAGGTTTTTTTTGTATCAACTTAAATATCTGGAAATAACTTGAAAATATCACTTCTTAAGGACCAATAAGAAAATAGGTTGAAATATAAAAAATCATGATTTTGTCCCAATCATCGGATCATATGGATGAAACAAAATTTGTTTACGATTAAGAGAACAATGCTGAAGATGGTAAAATCACTTGACTAAATCCCTTTATGAAACTGCTTTATGACCCGATCATCAAGTGTTTTTCACACATATTTTAAGGGGTACAAAAATAACATAGCGTAACTTTTTTCGCGAAAAAAGAACTTCACTAGGGATACAAAAATAAAACCCCATATATGTTGCCATGGGAATTACATCTTTTTGACATTTTCTTATTTTCATGACATACTAACACTGCAACCAGTAAGGTTGACTTTTACATGTTTACTATGATTCCTTATTATTATACGTGAAATCATGTCACAAAAGTTTCCAGCGAGGAAGATAAAATAATGAATGTGTGCGAAGCCACGGGCAATAGCTAGTTGGCAAAATAAATATGTTTCTGAAATCTATTTTGCTTTTAATAAACTCTATGAAAGTTTACTCCTGATACAAGTTTGAAAAGATGTCGACATCAAAGGTGCACGGAAGGTGCGCCCGGAACTTCCGAGCGCAAACTTTTATTTTATGACGCTAATAAAATATCGCAGTAACTGTCGCTAACAAGTTCCCACAGACCCGCCGTCGACAGACTTGAGTCCATTTCATAACTTAGAAATATCGTAGATCTAATGTAGAAGATCTAAGAATAAATAAAATTATATTTATATCTAAATGATAAATTGTTGAGATACACGAAATAATATATTCCGTGTATTTTAAAAACGGCTATAATGTATTTAAAGTTTTGCTATTTTAGTGTACCTATATCAGTGTCTTTTCTGATAAAAAACTAATTACAGAGGCCAATTATGTTATAGCTCCATCTTTTGTGTCAATTTTTGTCAATAATTAATAGCTTACTGGTACCTCAATATTTCGGTAGATGGCACTATATGACATAATCTCGATCCTAAATATCTTATCGTATTTGGCGTGTAAACTTTAATCCATCCGCCTACCTTTTCCTCCGACCTCAATAATGCATTTAGAAATTACCCTAACTATTTATTACATTCGACCTAAAGGTCTCATATAGTTTGATTCGTTTCGGTGACAAATTGTACATTCAGTTAAATGTAGTTTCGAACAGAAGTCCCGGGAGAGGATGACACAACGCATCGGCTATACTGACGGCCTACGATTGAAATTTGTGGGTAGAACTTATGCATCCGAGGGCTGAAACATTTCAATGCAATGTGTTACGCGTCGCCTCTCTAACGTTTATAGATTGAGAGTGTTCACGCTTCGATAACGTACAAAATGATCCTATAAGTAAATTTATCGTCATATATATAAACAAATGTTAAAATATGTTTATTAATTAACTTACTTTTTAATATCACACCGTTGAAAACAAACCCTCGACTTTAACAACGAAAGACAAACCTTTATACTTTGTTTCATTGCAAGTTATGATTGTTGTAAACAAACCAACGACATTTACCATACATGGCAGCCATTACACTTTTTATAGGAAATGTTGTAATTTTGTGAGATAAAGTGAAGAGAAATTGTGTTATATGGATAGCTAATGTATATTAGTATATATAATATTTTGGAATTTACGAATTTTAATGTAAAAACTTTTTGCTTACAAATATCTTGCTGTGAAACAAGGTACAGCTATAACATGCTGACATACGAAAATAAAATTAAAAGTTCTTAAGTTATAAAAATTGCAATATATTAGTTGTCTATCAAGATTTGCTCAGCGTTGTCATATCTGTAGCCGTCGAGTTTTTTTCGGAAAACATATTTTTCTTAGATTAGAATTCGAATAATGACATCAAGTGTTATCTCATAGATATTTAAGGTTTCGGTAAGATTTTGCATTGTTCTTAATGGATGATAAATCCATCCAGTGCAATTATAGATGGCTAACTTTCATTTTTGTAAGACGTTTTAACCGGAGACATTTAAATAGATAAATTTGAAAATAAAATCCGCATCTAAATACAAAAAATGATCAATATCTATAAGATAATGTATAATAGAAGTATTTGACTTTAAATATGAAAAACAATGTGTAACGCTTCCATGATCGAGTGGCTTCTATCGATATCTTATTTAAATATATTCTCCCAAGTTCAAAGATGATGTATCGGCCAATATTGCTTGGTTTTTAATTTTCTCTCTCGATCCATCATATCCATACTGTGGATGAATAATTCAAATATTGAATAGATCTTAAATAATTAGGTAAAAAATATTGTCTGAACCAAAGTTGCTACTAAGCCTGTACATGTAAAATGCATCGTAATACGCTACACTTCAATTTTACAGAAAAATGGTATCCAATTAAAGAGTTAATGGCCAGTATATAATAAAAGTAATCTAGGCTTATTATAGAATGATTAAATAATTTGAAAAAGTAATGGCTAAGAAATTTATGAAATATTCATGATAAGGTCCGACTTTATTAACTTCCTCTTAATCAATAACATTTATATAGAACAAACTGATATTATGATATATTAATCTCACTACTTTAATAGGTATTTGAATTGATTCACGTGGTATAAAATAATTTGTGTCCTTGTACCTTAAAAAAAGATTTAAAATATTTATTGTTTAGTGCATTGAGTGCGCGTATAATAAGTACATATTTGACATTCAAAATCTTCCCCAATCTTGTTCAATATCATAATAACTTTACAATGTTATTCTTCATAAGCATCACTACGAAATTGTGATTTAAAATTATATCAAAAGTACCAAAAAGACAGCTCCTTTCAAACGTAGATTGCAATTTTACGCGGCCTGCGCGCGAATATTAAAAATTAAAGTTAATAAGGCAAACGGTTGTACTTTGTTTCAGCGGCCGTAATAACAAAAAACTGGTTCGCTTTTTATCTAATATACATTCTTGAAGAAGCTCAAATTTCTATTTACCCTTATATTTGCCGAAAAGGTTTTCCAGGGACCTCGTTGTTATTAAGGGCTTATTGTTGATAATTACACCTGTTTTTAACAAAGCGCTCTTTCGCTCTTTATGTTAATTTACGGTATGATAGACGTATTAAGTAAACAGCAATTTTACTAAAGGTCTTGACACCAATAAGTTTTGAGTACAGCATAACTGTTTAAACAGTTTCTATCACATCAATAATCGACAACAGAGACTTAATATCAAAGTTTTTATTTATAAGACAAGAAAAATAAAAACTAAAACATATTTAAAGACGGCAACGGAACTCCTAATATAACAAAATAACTGCAAGCTCATTTATCCTATATACAAAACAAATAAAAAATATTTTGACGACATACGCGAAATATCTTAACTATTAGGCTGAACATAGTTTGTTTAAAAATAATACAAAATTAAATAGTTAATTCTTGAAAAAAGTTTTTAATCAAATTATAAGACGAAAATAGCTGCATATTACGTAGTATCATATAGATTTTTCTTTACTAAATTAACCACAATTTAAAATATCTGTCTTTAGATTTTAACTCTTATATTTAATTCTCAGGCATTGTAACACTTTACGCTGAACTCTATTAAATCAGTCAGAAAGTATTGCCTTGCCGGACGTTAACATCGAGTGGTTATATATTTTCAGTTTGAAGTGTCCTCTTACAGACACGCCGCCCGACTGGGTGTTATCGCTCTTCACACAAGTACTCGGTTTAGCTGGAACTTGTGGTGCAGAGATCCGCTTAGTTTAAATTAAGTAGATTGAATTGAGTTAGGTCTGGTGAGGAATTGTTACTTGTAAAAATTTATTACTTCTTTAAATTGAATGTCACTCATTTTGATATTTAACAGTTTTTCTTCAAGATAAAAGTGATGTTTGATAACTTTAAACAAATAACAAATTACTTATTGGAATTTTAACAATAATGGATGGTTAAAATAAGAATAAATAAATTTTGTAAGACTATTTAAGGTGATCATTTCCATTATATATTATATATGTACGTGTAAGTCTAACGGTTTTTGCAGCGCACACCAGAATAGTTGCTCGCATATGGTGGAATTCTTTCCTCCTAACTGACGCTTATCGTTATATTTTGGTCAATTCACACAATATCTTTATAAATTATAGCCTATATGTTATTTTGACGTATACGTTATAATATTGTAAAGTTTCCTTAAAATCCATTCAGTAGCTCACATCTATACTTACAAACTTTAACTTTTATAATATTATAGTAGGAAGTAGGATTATTATTTATCTGGACAGAAGATTATGTGCATGAACATGTCTGTTTCTCCTGAGTTTGGGTATAATTGTAAATTTGTAATCTATTTAAGTATGTATTTACGAAAGAATAGACTACTTTTAGACTTACCTAGACTTCCCTAGTACAAGCTCTGTTTAGTTTGTGATCTGATGGCCGCGTGTGAATAATGTCGCACGATATTATTGTTATAAAGGGTTTTTCAACAAGAACTTTGTTTTCTAAAACAAAATAAAACAAAGAGTATAGATGAAGATGATCCAAATTTTTATTGTATTACGAAGAGAAAAGTTTGACAATTATGAATGAAAAATGATATCTGGCAAATGTCCACCACGACCACGCTGACAGATGTCGATTCTTTCATCAAAGTTTTAAATCACTTTTTGGCAAAATGGCGGGTCTATTTCGTTAATCACGTCACGGATTTTGAGTTCTAAGGCTGCAATCGATTCGATTGGCTCCGTATAGACTCTGTCCATAACATAACCCCACAAAAAATAAACCAGTGGTGTTAAATCACACGATCTGGCTGGCCATTTAACAGCTGAATTTCGTGAAATTATGCGATGGGGAAATTTGGTTTGGGAAATAAATTGATCGTTTCGTTGGCTGTGTGACATGTGGCACCGTCCTGTTGAAACCGAATGTCAATGGATCACGCTATCGCGAGATGTTAACATCTCAATTTTGGCCTATTATTGATGACATCGATATCACAAACATGTGGTTTTTCTTTTCGTAATACAATAAAAATTTGAATCATCTTCATCTAAGCTCTTTGTTTTATTTTGCTTTAGAAAACAAAGTTCTTTTTGAAAAATCCCTTTATTATATGTAAAAGATTAATAATAATTACTAAAACATACTCTTGTTGAATATTGAAATTATCTTAATTTAGTTTACATAATTTTTGAGTGCGTAAAGTTTTAAAAATCTGACTTTATAAGAGAGTACGAATCTACTTCATTAAATATTAGTTTAATTTTATTAGAAGTTGTTGTCAAAAATTAATACATTTACTTATTTTTTAAAATAAAAAAGTTTTATTTTTTAAGATAAAAGTCTTGTTACTAAATGTTTAATAATTTTCGTTAGTTATTATTTGTCCAATCTATTAATACATTCACAATGTAACTGAATGTTTTAAATCTTTTATTTACGACAAACATATTCAAAATATTTTACGGGTAACGAAATCTTTATTGAATTGAGAGTGCGGCACGAATTTGCGAGCCCCGAGGCGGGAAGTCGCGAC